>VXBW01008329.1:0-83499 GCA_013400375.1 Thinocorus orbignyianus
ACACCAATACAACTCTTTATTAATAACAACAATAATCTGTAAAATTATTCATGAAAAAAACAACACTGTCAAAATATTTAGGAACAAACAATTCTAAACAAAAAACCTCTGACAAACTATTTAGCAACAAACAACTCTAAATAACTATTTACACCTCTTCCTCTTCATTCCTCTTTGCCGATCCCCGCAGCTCTGCTGGCCCTGGAAGCAAAGTGAGCAGCACGGCCATTTGGCTTCTGAGCAGCGCCTCGCCGAGCAGAGCTGGGGGTTCCCGAGCCAGCTCAGCAGCAGCAGCAGCTGCTTGGGGTGGGCCTTGGCCCTGACGGGCATTTGATGGCCACAGCCCTGGGACACACTGGGGAGAGCGGGACTCTGCCGCCAGCGCTGAGCCCCGGCTGGGCCCCGGGTGGGACTTGGGTGTCCTGGCCCCAAGAAACCGCTCCCGTCCCAAAGTGGACGGGGGCTCAGGGCAGCGCCGTGGGGGCAGTTGTGCTGCCAGGAGGAGGCCACCGGGCACTGTCTCCCCCTGCGGCGGGGACCACCCACCACAGCCCCAGCCCCAGCCCCAGCCCCAGCCTGGTGGCAGGAGACCCTCCCTCCCTGCAGGCAGTGGATGGGGAGCACGTGCCTGTGCTGCTGGGGGGTCTATATCCATGGGCTCCTCCACCTCCTCGTCCACCTCCATCGCTTCTTCCTCCGTGGTGTCAACTTCCATATATTCAACTTTGCAGCCTGCCTCCAGAGCCTCCAGCTCAAGGTGACACATCCTAAGCCCAAAGGGAAGCAGAAAAGTGCCTTGGTCCTTCCCTGGCCAGACAAGAAGACATGCAGGACGGGGGTCTCTGCACCCCTGCCCCTCTCCCTGCCTGGGGAGAGCCATGGTGCCATGGGACCCCTGGGCATGGCCCCAGCAGGAGCTGCCTGGACCTGGGCAGCTCCTTGGCCACAAGCACCCACCAACAGTCCCAGGCCAGCGCCTGCAGCCGGAGGCTCCTCATCTTCTGCTCTTTCACGATTTTCCCACGCGACAAGGTCTTCCTGATCTGCCGGAGCAGGGGGAGCAGAGGTGAGCGGCCCTTGCTCCCTGGCCCCCATGTGCAGAGCCTGGCCCCACTCCTGCCTTAGTGCCCAGAAGATCCTTACTTTGTGGAGGCGGCTGCTGGGGTCCTCGCTCGGGCAGGGCTGGGCTTCCTTGGCTCCAGCCTGCAAAGTGGCAGAGGAGGACATGAGCAGCCCAGAAGGGCTTCTGCCAGACCCTGGCCTTGCTGGGCCAGGGGGAGAGGGTCAGCCACGCTCCTGGTCCCCCGAGTTCCCCAGAGCGGGGTCCCCACCCCAACCCAGCCCATCCCTGCGGTGCCTGCTCCCGCCAGCATGGGCAGCTGGGGGTGCCCACCTCCTGGGAGCGTACCTCTGCCAGCAAATGGTTTCTCTTCTTGTGGGCCTTCATAATGTTAGATGCTAGAGAAGGATGGGGAAGGAGTCGTTGGGATCAGGAGGGAAGAGCTGGGTAATAGGTTCAGGGCACCAGGAGCAGGGCAGAGGGGCTGTGGGGCGCAGGGCAGCTGGGTCTGTTGTGCCCACTGGCAGTTGCCACTGGCAGCTGCAGATGGAACACGGGCCATGGCAACGGGATGCACAGTGGGGAATGGGGACCAGCCCCCTTCGAGGGGGGACAGCTTAACACGTACACACCCCCAAAGTTCATCATCCCAACACACTTCACTTCTTCCCAACCATCCCATCATTGAACAAGTTGGGTTTGCCCAGAGTGTTGCAGACTGCCTGTAGGATGCTGGGGCCCATCCTTCCCAAAGAGCTCTGGATGTAAGGAAATGCCAAGCAAAAAGCCAGCCCCTCCTGATGGACAAGTGCCAGCCTGGGTTCCAGTCAGAACCTGCTGGGCCTTTCAGCCACCCAGCCCTCCTCATCCTCCCTTCCTGATGGAGGAACCATCACGCAACAGCTCTTAGGGCTCAGGAGGTGAGCAACCAGAAGAGAGGCCCAAAGGCAGAGCCCCAGAGCAAACCCAGCGTCAGTTCCCAACACCAGTGGCCAGGTCCAGGTGACACCAAGAGGGTCCTAGCAGTCCATGGGCAAGTCTGTAGCTCTTCCATGTGGTGGCTGTGGCGTGCTAGCATTGACAGTCCTGGTAAGGACACAGACCCAACCCTTGGTTCCCTGGTGCAACCTTTCTGAGCTGTACTCCAGCTGGCACTGACAAAGGACTGCAAGGAGTCTACAAGTCCTCCAAAGGGTCCCGAGGGGATCTTCAGCTTGTCAAACCCCAGGAAACCATCCAGCAGCAGTTTTTAGAGAGGACAGTCCTGGGCCTTCTTCTCGGAAATCATTCTCACCTGCTGTAATGCCTGGCTCCGGAGCAGTTCCCTGTAGGTAGTCTATAGGACTGGTGGATTTCTAAAGCACCAAACCTTGTCCAGAGGCAGGCACTGGAGCTCAGAGTGGCTTCTACAGGCTCCTTATAGCTGAGCTCGGGGTCACAGAGCTGTAGAGAGCCTTGGAAAAGTGAGGGAAAAGGCAGTTTGCAGACAAATCCATCCGTGGCAATACTTGCCATGGTTTCTGGTCAGTGCTGCTTTTGCTGCAGCTGATGTTGTTAACAAGAGCCTCCCAAGGTCTCAGAGCTGTGTTTGGAGAGAGCCTTTGCCTTCAGGTGGCCGCATCTCCACTGGTCTCCATTAGTCAGATGCCAGCCATGGACAGGGCTCTAGCAACAGAAGCAAACCCTTTCTTTGAGTTTTGGGGATGCTGGGGGTGGCCTGAAGATCTCAAGCAGTGCTGTGTTGTCCTTGTGGTCTTCTTTTGTGGATCCACTTGATAGGGCACAACTGTGTCTTTTCAGTGCAGGATTGTGCTCAGGGGAGACCCAGGGGCAATGGCCAGGCCCCCCCCTCATGACCAGAGGCACTGTCCCCTCCACCAGACCACAGAGCCGTCTGCACAAAACATCATCACTGCAGGAGAAGAGGAGATGCAGCTACTGAAAAACAGAAAAGGGGTTGTAGAGGGGCCTGTTTCTGAATCCTAAAAGGAGAACATTCTGGACAGATTTTACTTGGGCATTTCTGCTGGGCAGATCAGGCAGTTCTCACTGTGTGACATGCTTTTTCCAGTGCTGTACTGCTTGCTCTGAAAGACATAAGCCCTGCTTAGGACCCAAGCTGCTGGCTCACTAACCAGATCTCTTATTTTTGACAGCGTATGCATTCATGCTTCTTATTTCTGATGGTACTATGACTCACTGCTTAAAAAAACCAACATCAAATCTTCTTCGCTCTCTTTTATTCTGAGGAAGTATGTGTACATCCATGAACAGGGTGAAAAACCAAGTATTACAATAAAGGTTGTAAAAGAACAAACTTGCAGAGCTGTGATACGAAGCTTTATCCCCCAGAGCACCTACCCAAGAGGTTCTCCACATCACAGCGCTTCTCATAGCAAACAGCCAGAGGCCCAGTTCTTAAATATTAACCAAATACTGCTCTTACCTAATACCTTTAGGAACTTGACATCAAAGGGAGAAGAAAGGCAGTCACACTGAGCGTCTCTATGTTAAGTATGAAAAAATTTCCATAGTGAAAGACTGGAATGAGCTTCACATGGGAATTGAGAATCCCCTTACAGAAATTTTTGGGTGCAGGTCAGAGAAACATGTACCAGAGAAGTCTAAGTACACTCAGTGAGGAAACGGAGGATGGTCTAGACGATCTTTTTAGCCATATACCTGCAGGATTTGCAAGTGTCTGTAATTAATTATGCCAATCAAGGAGTAATATAACAACCCAGAATCGAAGTCTGATGGCTGATGGTCTGAAAACTCCCTTCCCACCTGGACAATCATATGTTTGTGTACACAAAGGGGAGCAAATTGCCAGTGCTCTGTCTGATCAGAGTTAGAGTTGAAATCCCATTAGAGTTGAAATTGAAATTCAGATCTCCCTGCAACTCTTCTGTGCCCACGTCCCCTCTGGAGACAGCCTGATGTGCTGCTTCGTGCGTATGAGGTAGCTGTGTTCAGCCAGGCTGACGTGAAACGTGCCCCATGGAGAAGGACAGAACAGTGACTAGCAGAGGAATATTAGGTAAGATGGTTAATTTTCTCCAACTGAAACGTGTGAAAATCTTCCTGTGCATCATCAGGCAAGACTAACACGAACCCAGGGGAGTGCTAGGAGCTGGCACACTCAGTACATTTATCACACACAGCTCCAAGTCAGAAAGCATCTGCTCTGGTGGAGAGGCCACTGTGCACCACTGTGAGACTCGTCTGCTGCAGACAGGCAACTTTAACCTTTGACTGTACATTCTAAGGGTTCTTGAGCTTCATCGCTTTTAACGACTCTAACATTAACGGCAAAGAGGAGGCTTCAGAGAAACGCATCATTCTCCCCCACCGCATTCTCACGAAAGATATGCTGTTACGAATGGTATTTAATATTGCTTCAAGTCCAATACATGAAAGCCAGCTCAGCAAATAGAATGAAGCAGAGCTGACTCTAACCTTCCTCCTCAAAATTAGCCACAGGCACAAGAACAAAGTGGAACGTAGCACATCTCTGACAGAGATCTACAGTTCCCTGCATTGTTCAACACCCAGCCCCGCGTCAGAACAATCCGTTCACTAAATGCATTATCAGATACAGTTAAAACTTATTTCAGCAGATAGCTGTGGGAAGTGAAAACATCTTGGAATAGACTGACTGCAGGCACAGAGACCTGGGATGCCTGAGGAAAGGAAGTCCAAGCAGGTGATTCCATTGGCCCCCTGAGGGCTGACATTTAAGAACATATGAAAGATTTCTAAGGACTACTGTGGAGTTTCAGGGCCATTAAAGCAGCTGCTACTACCCTCTTGAGAAGCTGCCATCCCAGTAAATATGCTGGGAAAGAGAGGGGTAGAATGTTATAGCTCCCCAAGCCCTGTAAGCCAGCCCTGCTGCTGACAAGCACAGCCTTGCTCTCTTCCCCAGCTGTTCTTGCTCACATCTGCACCAGCCTCCTGTGTACCAGGACTAACATTTGCGAGGTGACGTGGATGGGATCCAGATTAAGACTAACCTGGCAAAACAAGCCAGCTCATTTCAACCCGTCAGGCTGCCACTCAAGTTCACTCTGCGGCCTCATGAAAGCCGGTGCCAGCAGAAGCAAAGAGCAGGGAACGTGCACCAGGGACAGGTGGGATCGCTCCTGGCAGCAAGGTGCTGGCTGCGGGGCCTGTGGGGATACTGCCATGAGGGGCTCTGCCACGTTCTCCTGGTACTATGCCAGTAAAGTCCTGGTGCTTGCACCTCACGCAGATGCCATCTCCTGCTCGGGGCGGCCAGAAACGGCCAGATCAACCTCAGCCAGAGGAAACTCGCTGCTTTCATGCTGCTCCCTCCACTGCCAAGCAGCAGTGAAAGCACGGCCACTCCATCCACAGGAGAGGCCAAGCAACGAGGGGTAAGGCACCGGGATTTGTCACCTTCCCCCTTCCAAACCGAGCCTCAACCCCAAACTGAACCCCGAGATACCACCCTCTCTCTTCCCTAGGCCTCACTACGCCGTTTCCCGCAGCCTACAAGTCCCCTGAACCACGCTGCCCTCCCCGGGCCTGCCTCAGCCCCTCAGCCCCGCGCAGGCGCAGCCGCCGGGCGGAAGGAGCGGGGCCTGGCGGGCCGCCCCGCCTCGCCGGAAGCGGCGCCGAGGACCCATGGCGGCGCTGGTGCGGGCCCTGGTGAGTGGTGACGGCGGTTCGGGGCCGCCTTCTCCGCCCAGGGAACACGAGCGGCGTGTGCGGCCGGGAGCGTCCCCGCGGGGTTATCCCGGCGCCATCCCTGCGGTTGCTGTCCAGCCCAGGCCAGCCCTTCCCGCCGGTTCCCGCGACCCGGCCTCCCCTCAGCCCCTGTGTGAGAACGGCGGGGGGGGGCGCGGCACCCACCGGCTCTTCCCACCTCCCCTTCCTCGGCAGCAGTCTCTGGTGAAGGAGTCGGTGGAGATTTTCCTTCAGAGTTTACGTTTGTATATAAGAATTATGAAAGGTTTAGTCCTCCTGGTTGGGGCTTGACAAGTTAATGTTGTTTTTTCACTCTGGTACTTCTCACGTTGCTTTGGGCACAGTGTATGTGCCCTGGGGGTGGAGATTGGAGATTCCTAACTCACTTTAGAGGTGTTTGGCATCAAGGATAATACAACGAATCCAATTCCTGTGTTAAGTGGAAGAGGTTGAGTTCCTGTGAATGAACGAGGGTGGGTTACTTATCACACGTACATTTGTGTACTGTTTTTTTTCCTTTCTGTTAGCCTTTGAAGTCTTTGCAGCAGAGTACTGCTTTTTAGCACATGATTTAGGAAAGGGAAGTTTGTACCTGGGCCTGATACTCTGTCAAAGTATAAACACAAGGGATGGCCAGCACTGGGAGGTGGAGATGGATTCCTCAGGAAGGTGAAAGGCCTTTAGTCAGAGGGCAGTACCCACTTAAGAAATTAATCCACTGCGTTCTTGGAACTCATGTCTCAGGGTGTGGTTTTTACAAGCAGGGTGAGCCCTGTCCTTTCTCCTCTCAAGGTGAAAGCAATTGAGAGCAAACCTGCTTGAGAGCTGTGAGCTGGAGTTCCTTTCTCCTCCTGCCTGCCCTGCTCTTCCTTTGCACTGTTGCCAACCCTCTTCTCCTTCAGCATTTTTCTTGGTCCCTCCAAACACTGGAGCAGCAGAACTGTGGCAACAAAACCCGTAGTTTCCTGCAATTTTAATGCATTAAAAAGACAGTCATTAGCAAAAAGGGAGGAGGAAGCCAGGCAGGAGGGGACCAGGGAGGTGGTAGAGAAGCAGGATCATGGGATGGGTTCAGCTCTCTGGGGAGCTGTACCCCAGGGTGCTGTTTGCAGTGAAAACCTGATTGCAGAAGGTGAGGGACTTGTTTCCTCTCTTACCTGTGCCTGGGCAGCTCCTCCTCTCCTGCCTGCGGCTGTCATTCCTATGGCAAAGTGAGCTGATTCAGCTTTTCAGCCTGGCCAGGAAACTATCTTTGGAGGGGAGGTGAGTCGTTTGCTGTTGTTATAATCTGAAGTGCTTTACTTTGTGATCAGAGAAGCACCTGAGCTGTAGTAAGTGGTGGGAGAACACAGTTGGGAGGCAGGGGAATTCAGCAATGTGCTTCAGCTCAAGGTTCACTGAACCTTGGCATTTCCCAGCATCTGCTTTTGCATTAGAATTTAATAGTTGCCTAATCTCATGAAAATAAGTCTCCAAACTTCCAGTGTCTCCTCTTTGTACTGGAAATAAGAAAGGATTATTTTTTTTTCTTCTGTCTGCAAATATTCTCAGGAGTTCACAGTGTATGATACTGTCCTGATTACTGTCCAAACATTACAGCTCTGCTTGTTAATACCACCATTATGATAAAGCTGTTCTTTACCTAAGAAAAGATCTTGTTGAATAGTTAGTCAGATACCTAAGGGTTTCCTAATGGTTGCCAGGAGGATTTAGAAGACTATAGTGACATTCTTTTATCCGTATCTTGACATGGCAGTGAGCTGCAGAAGGTGCTTGTGCTGACTACAGGCTATTTCTGAGTAATCCCACCCAGTTTATACTTGGTACGTTTTCTTTCAGCCAAACGGAGAAGTAAAAGTAGCACTTGAAAGGACAGTTTTGTTTTGCAAGCTGCGATGCTGCCTTAAGGAGGATTCTGTAGCTCATCATGTTCTGTTTCTGTTGCTTTGCTGCTTTCTGCTGTTACCTTTCCTTTATTACTGGGTTGCTTATCACAGCTCACCTTTTAAGTATGTGTATGCTTATTTTGTGTTTTCGTAGAATCACAGAATATTTAGAGGGGGAAGGGACCTTTGGGATCATTGAGTTCCAGCCCCCTGCCATGGGCAAGGACACCTCCCACCAGATCAGGCCAGTTTTCTTGCAGTAGCACTTTTAAACAGCCGAAAAGCCCCATATATTCAAGCTGTAAGACATACCACAACTTAGGCATGTTTCTTATCCCAAAGAAAGAGTCTCAGAATATTTTCACTTGGAATCTAGTAGTAATTATTTATAAAAAATAGTGAATTTTCTTTCTGACTGAAGTGTTTGTTAAACTGTTTATGTCAGAACACTGGGTTACCTCAAGAAATACTTTGTGATACTCAGCTGAAATGTCTTTTTGGGTAGAAATGTATCGTTTTCATATTTTTGTGTGCTGGGTTAAGGAGAAAGAGTAGAAACTAAGTAGTCTCACTATGGCAAAAGTAGGAAGGTGTAGTAGTAGTGCACAATAGTCACATTTGTTATGGAAGTGCATCTGTCCCCTCGCAGTTTGTAAAAACCCAAATTAGTCTCCTTAAGGGATCAAAAGCACAGTTCTGTGAGGAGCAGATGAGGGACAACCTGAGGGACAGCAGTGGCAGGTACAGGGGTTGGGGAACAGGAGCTCACGTTGCATTTGTGTCTGTTCCTCCTAATCTTTGGACAGATTTGCTGGTCTCTTAGTAGTCCTTTCACTGGGCACACCTAAGGAGAATTTATAAGATTTCCCCAGAGTCGTCCTTTCTCAAAGCTAGACCTCTGCTCATATGTTGGATGCTTCAATCTCTTCATCGTCTTTATGACCAATTGAAAATGAAGCTATTTTTATTAGAAAAAAGCATATGCATTGTTATCATATATATGTTATTTCAAGTATTAATGTAGAACATGTATGAAGGAGTACTAACTGGGATATTGCAGAAGATAAGAAGTGCAAAGAAAATGCAAACAAAGAAAACCCTTCCTCTTTTCCATATTATCTGACATTTTCATTACAGAAAATAATTATCTTCACTGAAATTTACTGGGACAATACACGCTTGTGAAATACAAAAGTTCTTAGCTGTGCCTGAGTAAAGTAAGACAAAGATACATAAAAGCTGGGAGTTGAATGAGGGCTTTTTAGAGATAGCGCAGTTCATTGAAGAATGCTTGCTAATATTTGAGTTTATTGTATACCTATAAAAACCGTGGTGTAGTGTTATGATGTAGACCACCCTCCATTTCCTTTGACTGATCTGTTTCTGCCATCAAACTTGGGTTCCGTGCTTGGGTTGGAGGGCAAGATTTTTTTTAAAATCAAAATTTATACTTCTGTGAAGTGTAAGTTGGGAGTTTAATCCGAGGATTGCTCTGTAATTGGTTAAAGCTTGTGGAAACAGGAGGACATTAAACAGATTCTGAGTATTTGGGTCTTTTCTTCATTGCTAGTCTCTTTGTTCCAGAGCTGCCAGACTGGAGTAACTCAGTGGACAGCAGCATGCAGTGGGTTGTTGCAGACAACTGCAGTCCAGGGCCAGTGCAGACGGATGCTTGGTGGTGTTTTCCAGGTAGGATATCAGATTTTTAAATAAAGAGACTTCCAAAAGCAATGTCTTCAGTGTCTGTGTATTGCTGAAATATCAAGGCAATTTAAAAGATTGCTGCTGCTAAAAGGGGGAACTCCTACTCTTTACCTTGTCTTCTTTCCAGCTGTGTGTTCTTTTAATGGGTCCAAATGATCTGTTGTGAGTAGATTAAATGCAGAAGTCCAGGTGTAGTTGTCACTTTTCCAAAGCAACTATTACAGGTTAGTCACAATTTCATATAATTTCCAGCAGTTTGTTTTCTAGATTGTCTCCACCACAGAGTAGGCTTGGACATTCTGGTGCTGCTGGTACATTGACCTGGCACAGCACAACTTCAGAGGGTGTTGTTTCAGTGGGAAGCACTGCTTTGAAGCTTTGCTTCCAGTTCTGTAATAGCATGCAGCATCAGATTGCATCTATCCATAATCAATTAACTAGAATATCATGTAGTAGTAGTTAATAAAGAGGTGAAAAATGTGTAGAAATTCGGAATTTTTAGATGCAGGCTGTCTGAACAGAGTTTGTCTCTTGGTGTTTCCTTCTTGCATACAATGAAACAGGAGGAATTTAAGCCGCTTCTTTGTCCTGCTGTAGATTACAGTTTATATTGGAGAGCTTTGACTTACAGAATTAGAAACTTACCTGTAAACCCTTTGGCTTGGATGTCTTTTCTCACCTGAGACCTTTTGGGCCTGGGAAAATTGCCTATCCTTCTGTGACACATGGTACTGTCCAAGCACCAGTCCATACCAAGTAGCAGATGGTGTGGGCAGTAGAGGGAGATGTGCAGTTGTGAAGTTGATTGATAAAGTTGGGCCTGCTCAGAACCACCAGCAAATTCAATAGACTTCTGGGGACGACTACTATGACCAAACCAGCACACTTACTTGAAATTTATTTATAAATGAGTTACTGCTGATCTGTGTGTGCTGGGAGGCAACAATAGGTGTTCTGTTCAGTGTGCAGCTTCTTACCTGGGCTTCCCACTCGCTCTGATGTGGTAGTTTTCTCCTTGCAGTAGCTCTGTAACACAGATCATGTGCTGTGAAGTTACAGTGGTTGTAGTGATGTCTTTTACCCTCTCATTTATTTTGCTCAAGTCCTGACCACAAAGATAGTTGAATGGAATATAAAGTTGCAGATAAAAATAGCATAAATTCTGTTTCTCTGCAAGGCCAGGAAGAAGAATTATTCATTATTAAGAGACAAACCCCGTAATTAGAAGTAGTGTGAGAGAAAACCTAAGCAGATCATCTGTGGTTTTTGAGAGTGGAGTATTCTGCCAGTCCATTCTGTCAGTACATTTATAGAACATTAGAAGTCGGGTGGTGTGGAGTATCGGGTGTGGACAACCAGTCCATTTGTAATGGTTATAATTAGAAATATGTGCTTTTTGTGGTATAAATTTGTCAGCGTTTTACTGAACTGTAAATGACTTGGAAGCAAACTAAGTAGTTGGTGTAAAGTTAAGTGTTTAGTAGTCAATGGTCTCTTCATTTTTTCTTTTATTTTCTTTTATCGTTTTTCAAAGAAACACAAGTCTGGCCAGTTCCCATCGTCTAAATCCTGTGGAGGATTGAATGAAGCCAATGGAGCCATTACAGAGAAAACCAGATCCTTTTACAACACAAATAAGGTTAGAAGAGTTTGTGCTGAGGTTTATACAGGTAACAGGCGACAAAACACTTTTCAAAACATATAGGAGATGATTCAATGTTTTATATGTTTTAGCACAGGGTGAACAACGTGTCAAATCATTTGGGGGATGCTCTGTTCTTTTTCAGGAAGCGAAGTGCTGGTGTAGGAGGATGCAGTCACAGCTGGGTTGTCTGGGTGAAGGTTTCAGTGATGATAAGCCTGAGGGCTCCTTTCCAGCGAGGGAAGAAACTGAGTGAAGGAGAGTAGTTACTGGGTGAGGGGCAGATGTTCCTTTCTTACCTTTAAAAAGGGAACCACAGAAGTTGCCCATACACATTAGATGCGAGAAGATGTTTCCCAGTACTTCAGCTTGGGAATAATGTGTAATGACAGTTTTGCTGTCTGCTAAACACTAAAAACTGTCATGCGATCTACTAATAATGACTAATTAATGTGTAATGATTTATTTTCTCTTTGTCTGTACTATTTTGTTAACTTGTGATCTCTACATTTATTTTGTCACGGAATAGAAGTTTTCTGGAGCGTGAACCATCTCCATAAGAGTAATTTAACAATCCAAGGGAGTGAGTGTCTCTCAACTAATAATTACCCTGATCCTCCTCTTGTTAACATAATGGGAAGAAAATGGCAAAATGGAACGAGTGCATGAGAAATGAGGGGACAGAAGGAGAAACAAAGTTAGGGATTAATGGGTGAAACTTAGGTAAAAGCACCAATCCCACTTTGCGATGTGCCTAATTGTGTATTTTGCTGGTGTAAAGTTTAAGGTAAATACTAAGAATTATTTTAAATTAGCTATTTTAACATGGGTAGAAAAAATGATGGAAAGCAAGACGTGTGGAAGGAAAGAACCCCTGGCTGCTGTTTGCACCTAGTCCTTAATTAGAAACTTTCCCTTTTTTAGTCAATTTTGCAGCGTTTTTCAGCCGGTGAGGTGAACTAAGCATTTTGAATATTTTTGAAGTTTTCTCTATGTATTTTCAAGATCTGGTTTTATATGTGCTTATGGGACTGTGCAATTGCTTTGTCTGCAGTTCCAGCATTGGCAGGATGAAGGGTGTACCTCTATCCGTAGGTTGAACCAAACACTCACTGCTTAGATCCCCTCTCCATCTCATGAGCCAGTCGAGGCAGACCTGCAGAAAAATGAAGCAAGATCATGGAATTTCTTAGAAAAAGATTGTTTTCCAGGCAATCCCTTTTTTTGGCTATTCAACAGTAGTTGAATTTGGATGATTTTGGTTTTTTTAACTTAACTTATTCTGCATAATGAAAACTCCATGCTGAGGGAGACTTCATAATGCATTTGTAGATAGGAAGCACATAGCAAAACGAATCTACCTAGATTCACTGGGAGCTTCGTGTGATTTTGAATTCCTGTGGAGGAGATGAAAGTCGATGGAGAGAGTTTGGTACGACAGTGGTCACTGGGAGACAGGTTCTGCATTGACCGTGTCCCATCATTGCCCGGCTGGAGGGGGCATACATAGTTACGTTATGAGGTAAGGTTAGGTGTCACTTTTATTGGAGAGGAGTATTGCATGGGATAATCTTGACGAGAAAGTACTAAAATTTGCTTTAAATATTCACGTGCACGTGGCAGAGGGTGGGAGAGAGGCTTTTGTTCTGAATGATAACAGGGGACTCAGTGAACAGGTTTAATGGCCACCATTTGAAGCAGGGATCTGAGTGTTAAAGGAGGCCCTGAGCAGTATTACACTGTTTTACAAGGTGGCTGATAAATAGTGAAATGACTCTGAGCTTGTTTCTTCCTATTTACCTGAACACTGGGCATGATGGGGTTCAAGACATGAGTAACCATCTGTGGATAATACACAAGTGCAGAGCATTTTATCTCAAACACTTTTGTGTGTATATATGTAGGGATTGATTATGTCTCAATGCTACAATTTTTGTCATCTTTACAGTTAGGTTTTAATTAAATATAGCAACTTGTGTAGGATACGTGTCTGTTATAATATGTATTTATTTAGCGTTCATGTAATTTCAAAAATTGCAATGCTACTATTAGGAAAGCAATAGAGAATGCAGCCAGAATGACCAAGAGGCTATTTTAGGACCCTTCTAAACTAAGGAGAGATAACTGATGGGCATGTGTATGATACTGGCCTATAAATGTCAGAAAAGATACTGAAAAAGGGAATAGGAAGTGGCTGGTTGTGGCTTTTGTAGGAAAATTGGGAGCATCCAATGAAATGGTGACGTAGAACTTATAACAGGCACAAGAGAATTTTTTTTGACATCACTAAACCTGTGGAACTCATGTACCGCAGCTCTGTTTTATGGAGGTGAAGTAGTTTCAAACACTGAGGTTCTGAAGGCGCATCCAATTCATCAAAAATTAACATGTGGATGGATTTTCCAGCCAAGGAATGACTGTCAGAGGCTGGGCAGGTCCCCAGGAACCTGTGCTCTGGGTCCCATATTTCTCAGATTTTGTGTCTCGTCCCAAGTGGTCCTTGTTGGAGATGGCATCCTGATCTGTGTTCTGGCCACATGTGGCAGTGCTTACGTTGTTAAATTGCCTCCCTACTAAGAAAATTCTTTCCTTGGTATGTTCATGAATCAGGAGGAAGTGTTTAGGGTAAAATTCCAGCAACGTAAATTAATAACATTTCTTTGGTCAGGGAAGTTTGTCTCAGATTGTAATGGCTCTCAGCTGTATTCCTGAAGTATATGTAGAAGATTCACATGTGTTAGATTTTGGTTAGGGGAGTTAAAACTTAATTTGTTGGTAACTAAATATTCACGCTACATACTTAATTAGAAATTATTTGCTGAAGTACAAATGGTAATGACTGCTGGCTGATTGCTGCTTCCAGGATGCTTAGAGGCAGAATGCTGCAAAGACTTTTTACCAGCCCAGTGGTGTTTAAAGTGTGTATTTAATCTGGAAGAGAACATTTATCTTTGTATTTGCAGACACTGCAAATTGAGAATTAAATACTTTCCTGATCTAGATTTTCTGCAAGTGCCATTTAGATTAACTGGGAAGGGAATAACAACCGGGGGCAACTTCTCAGTAAGAACTGTGGGTTCATGTACCTTCATTAGTTTTAAGATGGAGCTGGTTGGTTTATAGAATACATAATTACTCTAGAATATGATATGCCTGGGAGAGTAAGAGAGGGAATGTGAAAGGTTAGCTTTATTTACTTCCTGTGATTTGTTTGCTTGCTTTGTCTGCCAAAGATTGAAGCCCAAGCAAAGGCACGTAGCTAGAAAGAATATGGGAATTGCCAGAGGAACTGTATTCTGGAAAGCAGGTTTCTGTGCAAACAGTTTGAGTCTGAGCTTCCAATGGGATTGTCTTATCAAAGCAGTTGTGCAGTGTTTGTATTCATAAACAGAAGAATGTCACATAGTAAGAACAGTGTCATATTTTGCAAAGAAAGCATAAATGTGTATTTGTTTTGTTGAACAGAGAAAGTAAACCAAAAACTCTAAAATTCTCTATTAATCTTGTAGCTTTTTTAACTGAAATGGTTTGTCAGATTTAATTGCTAAAGCTGAAATATGCAATATTTCAATTTTACAGCATCTTTCTGCCAAAGATTCTGTGCAACCATCTGAAGAGAAAGTGGGTGCTTTCACAAGGATAATAGAAGCAATGGGTTTCACAGGGCCGCTGAAGTATAGCAGATGGGTAAGGCACTCATTTAGTTATTCTTTTGGTTGGTTGATACTTTGAGTTCTAAGCAGCAAATGAAAAAAAACCACCCCACTTTTTTTGTTTTGTAATAGGATCACTACTTAATGGGCAAGTTCTAGTTGTTACCTGTGTAAATTCCTATTTTGTGATGTGAAGAATGATGTTCCATGGCTTGACCCATCTATGCATTGTCATCATTGACATAAGTAGGAATATTTGGTTTGTAGAGTCTTAAGCCTTCTTGAATTTCTTCAGATATCTTATTTTTCACTTCATTTGTCAACCAAAGATCACAATAGCAGCCTTAGTCAAACACCAACGTAGACCATCACACCTTAGTCCCACGTACACCATCATCTTGTCTCTAACAATAACCGATTGCAGTTATCGAGAAAGAATTTAATTACAGGAAAAGCATATTATGATACTTGTCTCATAGAATAGTTGGAGTTGGAAGGGACCTTAAAGAGCATTGAGTTCCAGCCCCCTTGCTCTTCCACCCTGCAGTATCTGTCACTTTCAGGACTTCTCACATGAAACTTCATGGTTTTCTGTAATATCTGTTGGTGGATTTTTCTTCTATAAATTTGTCCAGTGGCACTTTGAACTCTTCTTATTTTATTGCATCCACAGCATCCAATATCAGGGAATTTCATAGTTTAATTAGCCACTGGGGGAAGAACAGTTGTTTTCAGTTGATGTCTTTTAATTTTGTATTAAAAAAAAAAAAAGGTGATTATTCTTTCCTTGGAGTGTATGTTCACATTCTCCCTTCCACTGATGATTTTATAGACTCATATATTCCACGATATCTTAGGCTTTCTCTGGACTGAGGAGACTTGGTCTGACTTATTATGTTACTGAGGGGTTTTTTGCGGTGCTGGTAGTAGACTTAACATGAGCCAGCAGTGTGCCCAGGTGGCCAAGAAGACCAACAGCATCCTGGCCTGTATCAGGAGCAGCGTGGCCAGCAGGACTAGGGAAGTGATGGTGTCTCTGTACTCGGCCCTGGTGGGGCCTCCCCTCAAGTGCTGTGTTCAGTTGTGGGCCCCTCACTGCAAGGATATTGAGGGGCTGGAGCCTGTCTAGAGGAGAGACACCAAGCTGGTGAGGGGTCTGGAGAATGAGTGCTGTGAGGAGAGGCTAAGGGAACTGGGGTTGTTTAGTTTGGAGAAGAGGAGGCTGAGGGGAGACCTCCTTGCCCTCTACAGCTACCTGAAAGATTGTAGAGGTGGGTGTTGGCCTCTTCTCCCAAGGGAGTAACAACAGGACCAGAGGAAATGGTCTGAAGTTGCAGCAGGGTAGGGTCGGATTGGATATTAGGAAGAACTACACTGAGAAGGTGGTCAGGCACTGGAACAGCCTGCCCAGGGAGGTGGTGGAGTCACCATCCCTTGAGGTATTTAAGACACATTTAGATGTGGCACTGCAGGGCATACTCTAGTGGCTGAGGTTGCAGGGGTTTCTGGTGTGTGTCTGGTTGGACTCGATGATCTCAGAGATCCTTTCCAACCATGATGATTCTGTGATTTATGTTTTGATTTGTGTTGCACTTATTTGAAAGTCTTTCAGTGTTCTCCATTGCAGTGACAGGAGGGTCTCCCAAACGACAGCAGTGCGATACCTTGTGATTGCTGTTTGAGTCACTGGTCAGTAGTAGCACAAGGGGCAGAATCACAAATAGTTCTCCCCCTTGTTTTTTAAATAGTCCTTTCATAAAGCAGTTGCTAACCTTGACTAAATGAGAACAGTTCTGTAAGAGACACTTTCGGTTCCTTATGCAGAAGGAAAAAGAGGTGAAGTTCATGATTTCTTTTCTCTAACCTAGGACACGGTATAAAGGAGTGAGAGGAAAAGGCAGCTTGAAGAAAGGGCTGAGCCCAGCTTTGCAGGAATATAAACCTACAAGGTGCTTTGAATATCTGCAAGGCAGAGTGGAGCTCTGCTGAGACTGGTGTGACACTTGTTGCTGATTGCATCTCGCTCCTCAGAGAGAAAATGTAAAGGAAAGATAACCAACACTTAAGGGGGTCACGTATTTTGGTTAAAATCAGTTGCTTTTAATCAGGTGATACTAAACCTCATGAGAGAGTAGTTTCTCTCCCATGTGTATACATATTATTGTAATAAAGATTCTTGTTAGCTCTAAGTGTTGATTCAGAGTTCTCCTTAATTGCAGCTCTTTACTGCCTGCTTTTGGCTGTGGAACTTGTGTTTGGAGAGAGTTATTTTGTGGTTAGGGCCCGAGAGACCTGAGTTCATTTTTGGCCTTGCCAGTGATCCCTCTGAGATCTTAGGGAAGTTCCTTAAGATTTCTCTGCTTTTTTCCATTTTCTTCTCCCTTCCCCCACCCCTCTTCTACACCCTAAAAGTTCCATGATTAAATTTCACCAGTTTCTACTATGTTGCCTGCCTTATTTAAGGGTTGGATTGCGAAGACTGTTCTTTACAGTATGTTTTTAATGTCTAGAAATGCCTGGTCTGGGGCATTGGCTTTCACCGGAGAGATCTGTACTCCCAGGCTAGCCAGCGTTTCCTTTAAAAAGGAAACCTTCAGAACTCCGGTAAGCAATGTAAATTGCGTTACTGCAAGAAGTTTAGATGTATACTTGATTTTTGACTATTGAATAAGAAAAATAGTCTCTTGTGTTTGCACAGCAGGGGGTCGGTGGCAACTTCCTTATTTTTCTTATGGTTGGAGGAGACACAAATAATTACTTAGGTAATTTGAAGTGCCATTTGACAGGCATAGTGCTCCTCTCTAATATAGTGAGCACTGTGATGATCCCTGGTATACATCACTAAAAATAATAAAATAAATTAACCAGACCGCCCAAACCCTGTGCTGCTTCCTGGCTTAGGTAGGGGAGTGGGCAATGGAGTTCTCAAATTCTTTTTCTCCCAGTGGTATTAGTAGCCAGGAATGGCTGACAGCTCTGCTCTTTAACGTCTTTACTATTGGTTATTGCGTTCTTTGAAGCTTCAGCACATTTATCTTTGTTACAAATGTGGTGCTGAAGTTGTTTCTGGTGCAATGGCAGGCCAAGAACAAAATTAGAAGCATCAAAGCACCTGGACGTACCTCATGTCATTCATCATTTGGGATTCCTTTCTCACTTGTGAAGCTTAGTTGGTCAATTTTCATTTTCCTAGGAAAAAAAGATATTTTTAGGACATGTCTGGTATGTCACTTCTTTAATCCTTAAATTATACAAAACACATTGAGTGGTATACATCAATTAAAGTTATTGGAGGAAACCTGGAATTGTGAATTGGGACCTTTGGCATCTCTGTAAGGAAAGTAATTTCATTTCTTTTCCTGTAATGACAGCATTATATTAAACTTGATTTAGAAGTGTATTCAAGAAGCCATTTAATTTTTTTTTTTTGCCTCAAGGAGTGATCGATTGTACTTGTGTCATTCCTGGGAGATACAATAGCTTAATGTGTTCATGAAATTCTCAAGTGGTTGTGATTCTGAAAGAAGTTTCTTCAAAAAATAATAGTGTGCATATTTAACAAAAATAGTAGTGTTTGCTATCTCTCGTGATGAATACTTGTAAGTACTGTCTTTTCTTCTTCTTTAGAAAATTAAGGTGGCAGCATTGCGCATGTACACATGCTGTGTGGAGAAAACTGACTACGAGGAATTTTTTAACAGTAAGTAATGGGCCTGATGGTATCTGGACTACTGCCCTGGGGAAAGAGCTGCTGATGAAAATTCATGAGATATATTTATA
Organism: Thinocorus orbignyianus; assembly: GCA_013400375.1. Lineage (NCBI taxonomy): Eukaryota > Metazoa > Chordata > Aves > Ciconiiformes > Thinocoridae > Thinocorus > Thinocorus orbignyianus. Next base: position 18,439 of record VXBW01008329.1, read on the forward strand.
CCAATAAATATGACAGCAAAAAGACTTGTCAGACTTTACAGTGCGTGGTCAGCTGGAAGCTGTCTGTACTGCAGCACTCCCTGAAGCTCTGCAGCGGTGAGGGTTCAAGGGCAGACTCTGGAGGCTGGGATTGTTACATCTTGCAATGGAGAAAAAGAGCAGGGGTGGTATAGGTAAACCCCACAATATCCACGACTTTGAACGATATTGGCTTTTTTATTACCAAGGGTGGGATAAGCTCAGAATCCAGATATCACTTCCCTTTTTACTGTGGTCAGATACTTTCTTTGTCTACCCTGTCCCATGACCAGTTGAGAAACAGTCTGGTCTAACTGGGGTGCAGGTATGAGAACCATCCCCGTCCACTGATGCACAACTTTTTTATGATACAGGGTCAGTTAGGTCATGGGGTCCTACCTGTCTCCCTTCCTCATGACTGGGGCAGCTTTGGCTGATACATAGAGGCTTTCTGCATTTTACATCCATGAGACCATTAAACCAGGACGCATTCCTTGACTGGGTATGACACAAGTCCCTCCTTTAAGTATATAGGAATAATATTGGCTTGAATTGGGATGGCTTTTGCATATTATACACAGTTTTTTAGCTATTAGCTGAAACAAAAAATAAATCTGTTTTTTCTTTTTAGTATCAAATCTGGCTGGTGAATGGGGAAGATGTGTTTTTGAGACTTGCCTAAACCTCAATAATTTATAATTTTTTAATTTAAAGAATAATTTTATGTGGATTATTTCCTCTGTCAGTGTGACTTCGCTGGTGGTATTGCCTAGACCTGGTGTGTCACCTGAAATTCTGAGCTACCAAACCCTTTCTTAGGGCTTTACAACACACCAGCACAGGTTGGGGCTACCGCCGCCTCTGGAGAGATCAGCTGAAGGGACACCTTTGTGTGTTCATCTACTACAGAGCTTATTGAGGTTGGTTTGGTACATGGTGGTGCTGCTGCAAGATTTTCCAATGGTTTTCAGAAGGTTTTCCAAAACTGTGATGTGGTTTCAGTGGTGGCAGGAGGGAGAGAACCATCTAAGCAGCAGAATTCATCGTTAGCGATCAAAAAATTAGAAGCTCACTTTTCCTGTGCATACACCTCTCCACAGCTGTGTGCCCTCTCAGGCTTTCTCAGTTAAGTTCTCTTCTGTTTGTCATATTTGCCTCTCAAATAGAGGCTTTGCTATTTTTAACTAGTGTTTCACTATCGCTGCTTAACAGATTAATGGTCCAAAAGTATCTGAATGTTACCCTAGATTAAAATCTAAAGGAATTTCAAAACATGTCTGTGAGAAATACTGGAGCAGATTTTCAAGCTCAATACCAAGTAAAATGACTTCATTTGTACTCTTGATATTGTCCTAGTGTTTTAAAGAAAAAATTTCCCAAGCTCCCCCTCACTTTAAATGTAGCCAGGCAGCTTTTTCTTCACATTTCTCCATTTTCTCCAGCATGTTGCTCCGTTTGTCTCCCTGCTCTGTACTACAAGTTGTAGCCTGTCCATCTGAGTTTGCACCCAGGGAGACCTATGTTAGCATTAACACGAGCCTGTTGTTACATGGGGAACAGGATAGTTCTTTTTGCTGAGACTGATAGTGTGCTGCACCCATTGGTGTTGGGGTCTGTGCTTGTGGTTCTAAAGAAATCATTGGTTTTATATAAAAACAGGTACAAAAAGTTTTGTTACTTTTTTCTACTTACAGCTGCCATTGTTTTGGGGATTAGCTATAAAAATTTAACAGATGTGTGATCCATGTTTAAAAAGTGGTTCCCCTAAAACACAGACTGGATGGGGTGGGTGGGAACCCTTTAAATGGATTTTGCCAGTGAAAAAGCTTTAGTCTGTGATTTTGTGTGCAGCTGCGTCAGTGGTGGGCCAAAAGGAAGAGATTCACATCTCCATCTTCCTCTGCCTGTGTTCTGGACAGGTCAAGTGTCATGTCCCCCAGTGAACTGTTTAGATCACTCTAAAAAAACAGACAAGTTGTTTTACTGACTTGCTGTTTTACTGTGTTGGTGAATTTAGGAGGCACGTGGAAGGGTCGGATGGACAGTGGTGTGGCATAAAGTAGATGGTGAGGAGTATGAGATTACGGGAGGAGAGCACAGCATGAAGCAAGATACCCACCATGGTTCAATCCACCATGTCTTCATCAAGCTTGGCCAGTCAGGAGCTGCTTTTTCTCTTCTGAATTGCTCCTTTTTCAAATAAAGACAGGCATCGCTTAAGCCAGGGCAGCAGCTTGCTCCCAAAAGAGCAGCCTGGCTCACTGGTGGGAACAGGGAGCAACCCTTGGTGCTGCAGCAAGCCCAGGTATGTCTCAGACTGTGTTGATCCACATGATGGGCTGCAGCACTTGGGCCACCTGAGAGTGGTATTGGTGCTGGCTGGGACCCAGTGGCTGCCAGGGCCACCACTGACTTTGTGTGTGGATTAGGGGTTTAGTGATGCTTTGCTGCCCCCAAAGCTCTAGTTGCAGGGTGTTGAGACATCCAAGTGAGCTGCACAGAGCCAGCTCTGCTTTCTGGAGAGTTTATTATCTTTTTCTCTACTGTTTGTGGGCTGTTAACCAGCTGAGCTGGCCTTGGAAAGCCAGCATCCCTGCGTGTGTATAACTATTTGTGGGCTTGTTAACCCTGTGTGATTAGAACCAGTTCTTCACAGGGCCCTTGTCAGTGTTTCTGTACGTGGTTTTCTGCTGTTCTCATGTTGTGACATGAATAGCACCTGCAGTGTGACCTTACGGAACTGGGGCTGGTGTGTGGGTTTGGTCAGGCAGTTCTCTGATAGAAGTGATATAGATTGGAAACACTGGATAGTGTGGTCGTGAGGACTATGCCAGCTGTGTGCCCAGGTGGCCAAGAAGGCCAACAACATCTTGACCTGTCCAGCAGGACTGGGACAATGACTGTCCCCCTGTACTCAGCACTGATGAGGTCCCACCTCAAGGGCTGTGTCCAGTTTTGGGCCCCTCAAAACAAGAATGGCCTCAAAGGGCTGGAGAGTGTCCAGGGAAGGGCAACAGAGCTGGTGAGGGGTTTGGAGCACAAGTATTGTGAGGAGCACCTGAGGGAGCTGGGAGTGTTCAGCCTGGAGAAAAGGAGGCTGAGGGGACACCTTGCTCTCTCCAGCTCCCTGAAAGGAAGACATAGCCAGGGGAAGTCGGTCTGTTCTCCCAAGGAGCAGGTGATGGGACAAGGGCTTTTAGAATTAGGTGGGTGGTGTTGAGAGCTGAGCTGAAGTTTGTCAGATGGAGTGTAGAGTTCCCTTGAATTTCGGTTACCTTGAATTATCTTGAGTTGTTAATACTGTTAATTACTCTCATACAGCTGCTGTGGTAAAGATCCGGCTCTATTCATAAACAGCTTTTCAGATGGCTCCTAGTTGGGGCTGCCAAGCAGCTTGAAAGGGCTGGAGTTTACCTACGGGACTCTAGATTTTTGTCTCCCATAGCACATCAGGTGCTTTACAGGCACTGGCCGACGTCTGTCATGCTCGGGGGAACATGGACATAGCACACCTGTTTTTTTGCAGGATGTGGGGATATTATCCCATCACGTCCTTCCTAATGGTGGTGGTAGCAAAGATGATCTATCATGAAAGAAAGTCCGTGTTCAAGTTTTGCGCCCCTTAGCTGATGAATTTTAAGTAAAGAATATGACTGGAGGAGGAGGTATGTCCTCATAATCCTGAGCATCCGTGCCTCTTTCTGTACGCGGACCTGGGAACAGGGTGTGTTCTTTGAGCAGAATATATTTATTCTCCCGTGCATAATAAGCACAGGAATTTCACAGGTGGCTTTACCATCAGGCATTTTTTCTGTATCTAATCCTATTCTGAAGGGAATAATTTTGTGTTTGATGATAGGATGAATCTTTCTCCCCAGTTAGTTCCCCAAAACAAGGTGTTTCAAATCTCCAAATTTTAGAATTGCATTTTTTGTAAAAAGCCAATACCCAAGGGCAAGTGTGTTGCTTTAAAGGAGCCATCCCTCCTTGAAATTTATGACAGTTCTAATATAGAAGTTAAAAAATGAATTATAAAAATAAAAGGGCAACACTTGGAAAGTTAGAGAAAAAATTCTTCCCTCCTGGGTACTGAATAGGTCTTTAAAAACTTTTCCGTATTTCCAGTAGTAGAGGTGTGAGCTTTGCTTTCCACTGAGGAGTGATTTCTGTGGTAGGAGGTTACATGGTAGCTTCTACTTCAGAAACCTCTGTCTGTTGAACTAAGTGTTTTATGCCGAATCTTGCCTGTGGAAAGATTTAATGAAATGGTTTGATTAATACAAGCATTGTGTACTCTTGCCCTGGTTGGAGGTGCCTTGGCAAGCCTTCAGGTCGAAGTAGTCATTTCTAGGCACATGAACTATTTCTAATAGGAATGAGAGAACTAAAAAGGGAGAAGGGTGAAGGAAACTTGTGTTTAATCTCCAAACATAGACTGTTGGCGTCTTTATGCTGTCTTAGAGGTGGCATAAGTGATGGATGGGCACTGATGCTGCAGCTTGGCAGCTCTCAGGCACTGATGGCATAGTCTCTCTGGGGAGGGAGGAACAGAAATTATTTGCTTGGTTCTTCTGGTGGTTGCCTGACCGTAGCTGGCATACAAAGAGAAAGAGGCTGTGAAAAATATTGCTTCATGATCCAAGTGAATCTCCTTGGTAATACTTGAGAGCCAGAAATACAGGAGTCAGGAAGAAATATATTCAACATGGAAAAGATAAGTTTGAGTCCTTTAGGGCACATCAGACTGGAGAGTCTCTTTCTGAATACTCTGTACTGCTAGGTTTGGACAGTCCTGAAGACAAGACTTAGAGCTGAGTTGGCCATTGGGACTGTCAGACCCTTCTTGTTAGGTACTCTTAAAAACTTCTCCAGGAAACACAAGTAGAGGTGACTTCTTAGGAGAAAAGGTTCATATTGTCAGGAACCAAAGGACTTAATGTGCGCATAACCAATAGGTTCATGCTTTTCAAGCATGAGGAATAGATCTACGGTATCTGTGCCACACAGCCTAAATCTCTGGCCTCACGTCCTAATGGCACACACAGATCACGGAATGATACAGGATTGGAAGGGATCTCTGGAGATCATCCAGTCCAACCTCCTGCCAAAGCAGGTCCACCCAGAGCAGATTGCACAGGAATATGTCCTGGAAGGTTTTTAAGGTCTCCAGAGGCAGAGACTCCACCACCTCTCTGGGAACCCTGTGCCGGGGCTCTACAACCCTCACAGGAAGGAAGTTCCTCCTCATGTTTAGATGGAACTTCTGTTCCAGTTTGTGCCCATTACCTCTTCTCCTGTCACTGGGCACCACTGAAAAAAGACCAACCCCATCCTTATCCATCCCCATCCACGGCCCCATATGCTCATCCATAGTGTGAACACGTGTATGGAAAAATGGTCTCTGGGAAACCCAGTGGCTATGGGAGTAGCACTAAATCTGGAAACAGAAATGGTTTCTCTGGTTGGTTGGTGGTTGTAACACTAATGTGGAATGGCTGGAAGCTGGATACGCTCAGGGAGTTGGGGTCCTACAGCCGTATGGTCAATCAGAGCAGCAGAGCTGCAGCAAAGACTCTGGCAGCACCCAGTATCCTGTCCCCAGCAGGAGGCAGTAGCACCTGTTGATACTTCCTTTATATCCTCTGCTGGTTTGGGATTTCCAGAGCTGGAAGCTGCATGCTTGCCTGATTCTCCAGTTTGGGATTTTTGCCCCCATAGTTGTTATTTAAGTGAGTTCTAAACACGTGAAATCTTTCAGAATCTACAGTGTCCCGTGGCTGCATGTTCTAGAGTTCAAGCACAAGTGTGACAGTAAATAATGTTTGCTTCTGAGATTAGGTGCTGTTTAGGGCCAGAAGTTAAATTACTAAAAGGTGCTTAGATTTTGGTGCAGTGAAATTCTGTTAGACACAAAACATGATAAAGCTCATATTAACATTTAGTTTTGTTTTTGTTTATTTTTTTTCCCCCCTTCCATCAAGGGTGCCAAATGCCTGACACTTTGAATTCATGGTTTCTAGTAGCCCAGCTTCATGTCTGGTAAGTGAAAAGTTAATAGTAATATAATTATTTTCAGGAGAACCAGTGATATGTACCTTAATGTGAGAAGAAGTAGGCTCCGTGGTTATTGATAATAGTGTTTATATTCAGCTTACTCATTACTGAATTAGCAGTTCCCTACTAAAGCACAAGAAGTTCCACAGAGAGGCTGACATCCTTTACATCTCTGAACTCCTCAGTAGTGGAATGATCTTGACCGTGAATTTTCTAAAAGCCTTGCTCAGCCTGTGTGGAAAAATCTTACTTGGGTGTTTTCTTAGGAAAAGTTTAAATTTATGTAGAAGTGGTTTAAATTGGGAGAATTTGTGGTGATTGGAGTTGCTGCTCGTCAGAAGCATTTAACAAATTACAGTGTTGGCATTTATTCTCGCGCCTTTGAGAGGGACATGCGAGCTGGTGAGTGCCAGCTGGGCTGCATGTGAAAATATTTAACACCTTAAACATTCAGGTTTTTTCCTTTTTTCATTTGTGAAAATAGTAGCCAAAAAAATCAGGTTTTCAGCTAGCATTACATACTTCTAAAGGTCAGAGGGATGCACAAGGGAGTACAGTAATTTTTGTGAAGTGCCAGATCTTTCAGGAAACTGAAATCCATAGACTTAGGCTCAGCTGCCCGAAGGCTGAGAGGAAGTTTGTACTGAAATAGCTGCACTTAAGCACAGGCCCCTTCTTTTCTTGCTTCCTCTTTTTTCCCTTCCCTCCTTTTAATTTCCTGTCTCAATATATTGAAAGATGGGGCAGCTCATTTCATTAAAGAGTTGAATAAATTAGAAGAACCATTGAAATTATAACTAGTTAATGAAATCAGTGGACGACCCTTGAGATTTGCAGTTTATTTTTTTCTTACTGTGGAAAAAAGACTGTAAAAAAATTGATAAGCTAATAATTTATATCGATATTTGGAAAACTACTGCAATAAATACACCCAAACTATCTATAAGTATCTAGGGAAAAACAAAGAGGGGTAACATAGTTCTGCAAAGAACACGCTTTTTTCACATCTTGATTTCAGGTTGACAGGAAGATGTACCCTGTGATACAGAGCATCAAATTCAACATACATAATCTTCTTTCATGACAGGCATAAGAACAAGCAAGGGGACTATGATAGAGACGAAGCTAACATGGGATAGACTCAGAAATTGTAAGATCAAAGCTATGTTGGAGAAGGCCAAGAGTTGCCACATTTTGAACCAGTGATAATAGGGAGTCGTTTAATGATGGACATTGAATTACTCTTACATTTAAGACACGGTGGGCAGGATGACAGCACTGTACTAAGGGAGGAAGGAGCCAAGTCCCTCTACTTCGTATGAGGGCAATGAAAATTTGAGTGGGAAAGTTGGCACAAGGGGTTAATTTTCTCAAGGTTTATGTGCCTCACCCCTCCCTGTTCCTTGCAGTTTCACCTGAAGAGCGCTGTCTTGACCACAAATGAGAGATCCAGTTTGATGTTCCAGGATAAAGGGAAGCCTGTGACATGCCTTGCTCACCACCTGCATTACTGGGAAATGCTGCAGGCTTTGCTTGTGGTGAACTTAGTGACCAACATCCTGCCATGACAGGAATTTTGCTTTCACAGCCAGGTTTATTGCTGTGTTCTCTGTGTTTCTTTTTCCTTAATCAGTTTGACCTCAATGAAGTGAGAGCAGAATGCTATTGATTTTGCCTGCTCTGGAAAGGTCAAGGGCATCCTGCCCCTGTCTGAAGGCTCCAATAGCTCTGTCTTTCCTGTTAGACCTTTTGCCTCAGAGGCTACAAACCTTTCTGATCTGGTGGCCAGTGACCTGACCATGTAGATTCTGATCACCATCTGTTAAAGCCTTCCTGTTCCCCGTGCATTGCAGTATAGATTACTTTCTGGTGTGCTTCATTCTTCCATCTTCCTCAGAGTTTTCATTTCAACTGAGTGGAGGGTGTGGAGAAGATGAGAATTTTTCCTAGTTTGGTAAATCCCATCTCCTTTCTTGCTATTATCATTGCCCATCAAGCTCTAATTAACTATCTTTCTGCACTTTTTAAATCCCACCTTCAATAACCTTAAGGTGCTTGTCAGAGCATACGTTCTTGCATTAGAGATTGTGGTGGGTCCTCTGCTTGAATCTCTACCTCTTATTTCTTCTCTGTGAATAGAGTTGTCCTACTTAACTCTGTTCAGAAAGGGGGGAAATTTAGGCTCTTGTGTTTAGCCTCTGCTCTTGTTGACTTCTTTCAAGATAATGTTCCTTTTTTCTTCCCAATTCAGTGCTAAAATTATACTTTAGAAAATCAACTTACCAATATTCTTTCCTGAATGTTATGTTTTTATAGACAGTTTCAGTTACTTCAGACCTTTGATGGCAGGACTATTTCTCTATGTTTAGAAGTGCAGACCTTTTAGAAAATCTCCAACTGTTTATCTCCAGTGCTGGGTTTGCCTTTTCCCACGCCATGCTGGTTTAACTGGAGAGTTGAGGGTGTCTGGAGCAGTTCTGAAGCTGCCAAAGAGGTGACTTTGGTGACTGTACTAAGAAATGTCTTGGTGCAGGATGCATCACCGAGGCTCCCTTCATATTTTCCCCACACCAAGCATGATGACATCTCTGAAGCATCTCTTAAGGATCAAAATGGAGTGTTGCTACAGTTCCTGTTCTGAAAGGCTCAAAGATCTGTTGCAGTAATTCATCTGAGCATTGTTTTTTTGCACTTGAGAAAGTGTGGATCAATCTGAGAGAGTTTGGAGGAGAGCAAGAACCACCAAGAATGTAGGAAATAGTTCCTGCAGGAGAAGATTTCTCAGACTGGCACAGAGGAGATTGAGGACACTGTACCGTTTTGAAATGTGCTGCTTCAGAAGAAGAGGAATAAACTGTGTGTTTTGTGGCAGGGAGAAAGGGATTTAAATTGCATCAGAGGAGTCTAGCTTGAGAGAGGTTTTAAGAAGGAGCTCATCTGGAATGTCTGTGGCTTTTGTTTGATCCTGCCTTACCAAGAGGGAATGAGCTTTGTGACCTAAGCACCAGGGAGAGAAAGGTCGTGGAGCTGGGCTGGGTTGTCATAGCATGTACGCCAGCAGAGGCCTGTACCTGGTCAATAAATACAGCAGTTGGTGAATTTGTTAGGCTGGGGCACAGAATGATGTCCACACCTAATTAGGAAGAGATCAGAATTCTGCTCCTTGCCATTAGTGATAGAATTACAGAATCACAGAATCTTCATGGTTGGAAGGGACTTCTGAGATCATAGAGTCCAAGCGTACACACACCAAAAAAATCCCCAGAAACCATCAAACCCCACAAAACAAATCACTTAACCCAACAATGTCAGGCACTAGAGCATGCCCTGAAGTGCCATATCTACATGTTTCTTAATTACCTTCTGGGATGGTGACTCCACCACCCAGTGGAGTGAGGGGCCCAGAACTGAACACGGCACTCGAGGGGAGGCCTCACCAGTGCCCAGGACAGAGGCACCATCACTTCCCTACTCCTGCTGGCCACGCTGTTCCTGATACAGGCCAGGATGCTGATGGCCTTCTTGGCCACCTGGGCACACTGCTGGCTCATGTTCAGCCAGCTGTCCACCAATATCCCCAGGACCTTTTCTACTGGGCAGCTCCAGCCACTCTGCCCTGAGCCCATAACGTTGCCTGGGGTTGTTGTGCCTGAACTGCAGGACCCGGCACTTGGCCCTATTAAACCTCATCCCATTGGCCTTGGCCCGTTGATCCAACCTGTCCAGGTCCCTCTGTAGAGCTTTCCTACCCTCAAGCAGATCAACACTCCCACCTGGTTTGGTGTCATCTGCAAACTTACTGAGGGTGCCTCAATCCCCTCATCCAGATCATTGATAAAGGTATTAAACAAGACTGGCCCCAGAACTGAGCCCTGAAGGACACCACTGGTGACTGGCCACCAACTGGATTTCACCCGTAAATCACAACTCTGGGCACAGCCAGCCAGCCGGTTTTTTACCCAGTGAAGAGTACGTTTGTCTATGCCATGATTTGCCAGCTTCTCTGGGAGAATGCTGTGGGGGATGGTGTCAGAGGCCTTACTAAAGCCCAGGCAGACAACGTCCACAGCCTTCCCTGCATCGAGAAGGTGGGTCACATGGTCACAGAATGTATTGTGTGTCACAACACGCACACAATGACAAAGTCAAAGAGCTTCCCTCTCCTGTCCCCCAAAGTCGCTGTTGATACTTGTGGTGTTGAACCAGAGTAATTTCTCTGAACAAGTGTAAAATAGCCCCATAAATGGTTGCTCTGGAGCAAGTGGGGAAACAGGAATGAGAGGGCAGGACCAGGAGGCAGCAGGAAGCTCTGGGTGGGCTTTGCCTTTAGCAGTATCCATCAGACAGGGTGGTGTCAGCTACTGCTTCTGGTGCTTGAGCCGGTCTGTTGGCACTTTGGGAATACTGACAGAAGTGATTGTAGCTGAGGCTGTTATGAGAAACTGCTATGTCTCGCCTAAGATGTGCTGACTTATAGGTGCTCCTGTTTCTTTCTAGGCTTCCTTTCATACAATCTTCTAACGTAATCTTAAGCATAAATTACCCAACCCAACCAAGGCCATACAATTTTCATACTATTTTATTCTAACATAGTCTTAAATACAGCGTAAATTATCCAACCGAACCAGCGTCAGGCAGACAGTTTTCTAAAGATAGTTTGGAATAATTTTGGTTTCATGGTTTGACGAAGATTAGTCAGTATTTGACTAAACTACAGAGCAGATTCTGTAGTGAAACAATAAAATGTTTCACACTGTGTTGATCTAGTTAGAAGGTCTACAATCTTTAAAGAGTCTGTGTCTTTTAAAGCTCAGATGGCAGGTGTAGTAACAAACTACCAAATTTTCAAATAAACTGCGAAATTCCATGATCTCACTGGTGGTGCTGCAGAGCAGCTCTGTGACAGCACTAGGCATCTAAACACAGAGCTGCCTTGTAGGCTCCCTGAGGAGCAGGTTTTGCTCCGAGCGTGGCTCCGGCGCTGCTGGGCAGTGACTGTGGTCGGGCTGAGCACTGGTCTCTGCTCCTGCCCCACTGCCACTCCCAGCAGATTGGGTATGCACCAGTACTTCTGCTCAGGTGGAGGTTTTCTTGCCAAGCCATTCTTACTTGTTTTGTTTTGTTCCTCCTCCTGAGCTTGTGTATTCAGCAAGAGAAGTATGAAAATACCTTTTCTTAGCCCAAAATTTAAACTGAATCTTTTTCTTTTTCATAGAATCATAGAATGGTTAGAGTTGGAAGGGACCTTAAACATCATCAAGTTCCAACCTCCCTGCCATGGGCAGGGACACCTCTCCCTAGAGCAGGTTGCTCCAAGCCCCATCCAACCTGGCCTTGAACACTTCCAGGGATGGGGCATCAACAACTTCCCTGGGCAACCTGTTCCAGTGTCTCACCACCCTCACAGTAAAGAACTTCTTCCTAATATCTAATCTAAATCTCCCCTCTTCCAGTTTAAAACCATTCCCCCTTGTCCTGTCACTCCACTTCCTGACAAAGAGTCCCTCCGCAGCTCTCCTGTAGGCTCCCTTCAGATACTGGAAGGCTGCTATCAGGTCTCCCCGGAGCCTTCTCCAGGCTGAACAGGCCCAGCTCTCTCAGCCTGTCCTCATAGCAGAGGTGCTCCATCCCTCTAATCATCTTGGTGGCCCTGCGCTGGACCTGTTCCAACAGTTCGATGTCCTTTCTATGTTGAGGACTCCAGAGCTGGACACAGTACTCCAGGTGGGGTCTCACAAGCGCAGAGTAGAGGGGGAGAATCACCTCCCGTGACCTGCTGCTCACACTTCTTTTGATGCATCCTAGGACAGGGTTGGCTTTCTGGGCTGCCAGCGTGCACTGCCGGCTCATGTTGAGCTTCTCATCCACGAGCACTCCCAAGTCCTTCTCCTCAGGGCTGCTCTCCAGCCATTCTCTGCCCAACCTATATTTGTGCCTGGGATTGCCACGTCCCAGGTGTAGGACTCTGCAGAGTGGGTAGAAATCTGAGATACAGTAACTCTTACTAATTAACTTTTTCATAAATGCACAAGAGGTCAAAGCGTTTGAAAGTGGTAGAAGTAAGACATAAATATTAAGCTCTTTGCACATTTGTTCTGTGGAAGGACAGGTTCTCTGAGTTCTGAAGCACTTCAGAAAGCTCTGTCGTTTTTCTGCGAGCAAGATGAGGATTCATTTCTTGATACCATCTTAATTGCATCTGTCTGCTGGGAGAGTGGTGCTGTTGGACGGACACTGAGTTCTCACTGCCACAAAATAAACCTTGAGAAGCCTTCCACAGCTCTTTCCTGAAACAGAAATGGCCACAGGCTTCCCAACGCTCCCTTCCCGGACTCCTGCCCTTTCTCCTTCTCCACCCAGGCTCTTTGGTCACTGCAGCCTTGGATCATTGCTCTCCTCATCAGGCCCAGTCCCCCTCTCCTGTCTTCTCGCCTCATGCCACCTGGCCTGTGTTGGAGCTGTCCCTTATATGCCCAGTGTTGTTTTTGGAGGTCGCCATCTAGAAATCAGATTCTGGTCTGTGAGGCTTTTCTTCTTACCATTTTTGGTATCTCAGTTGAATGGCCCTTTTGTGCGACTAAATGTATGGTTCTAATCAGAAGGGAGAATATGGAACTACTGCAGTGTTTGTTCCCTCCGGTTTGTTTTGTCTCTGTGGCTCATCATTGGCAGTAAGTTTTGCTTCCTTTGCAGGTTAAAAAATGTCTTGCCTTTACTAATCAGTAGACGAGCTAGAACCCATCATAAAGATGGGCATCTGTCCTTCTGCAGGTCAGCTCAACAGAAAAGCTTGGAGTGTTTGTGGTTCTGCCTGCAGACCTGGCATTCACAGAGTACTAAATACTTCTAATGCCTGCGGGGAGGCACAGACCTCATGTGCACTGAAGAAATGAAGAGATAAAAAAAGCAGTCAGTGTTTTTACCTCTTAACTCTTGTGGCACGTTCACTGTTGTTGGTAGGCAACTGCTTCAGGGCAGCTCCAGCAGCTCTCTCTGTTGCATTCACATTAGCTGTGAGCAGAAATTTCTGTGGGCAGTTCCTTACCTGTAGCATGTCTCTCTGCAAAGCACTGACTTTTTTCAGCTCCAGGGTTTGAGCATCACTTTGTCTACAATCACTCAGTCCCTGCACAGGCACTCCTGACCCATAACACAGGAGCAGAGCTGATAAGAAGAGTCCCACCTTTGGGTAGAGGAGGTGGGACTGGTGATGGGACTGGTCTCTTAGCTTAGTGAAGGATTAGCCTGTATTTCAGTTCATGCTGTTTACAGATGTTGTAAAAGAGGCAAAATAAATCTGTTCTGATGATGTATTTTTGAGGCAGAACAGCAGTAATGAACTTCAAGTGGCTTTAATGCTTAAAAAAAAAAAATCAAACAACTCAGACTGATACTCTCATTAGGATCCCACAATGCACTTACAAACTTGTGAGTTCTTCCAACATGTGCTGCCTGTGGGGATTTTGCCAAGTGGTTGGACGTGTATCCCAAGGCCCCTGTAGTTGAAATAATTTAGGACATTGCTAATGTGAATTTAGGTGAAGTCTGTAACTTGCTTAAGCTTTCATAGCTTGGCTGGTTGAGACTCTTACAGCACTTTGGTATAACTGAGCAGAATTACAGCTGGCTTGTGGCCTAGGATTAGACAAGACATTTGTTCTTTCTCTAAAGGGTGAGATGTTCTTAAGGCTGAGGAATTTAGGTTGCAGTACTGTTTAATTAGATTAGAGTACTGTCAGCCAGAATATAGTCAGCTGTCACTCTTCCGTAGCTGGATTGGCCAAAATCCAGCAGATGCAGCTCTTGAGAGTACAGTATAAAAAAGTTTGTGATTGTTTATTAAAAGAAAAAAAATAAATCTTTGTATGTGTTTTTTTTTTTTCCTGATCACAAAAACATATACTGTAAGGAGAATCTTAAATGAGCTGAAATATATTTAATTTACTCTTTATGTTTGAAGAAGAATTCAAAGCTCTGAATTTGGTGTTAATGTTCTTTCAGGATGTGTCTGGTCCGAATGAAGCAGGAGGGACGCACAGGAAAATACATGTGTCGCTATATAGTTCACTGCATGTGGGAGGATGTTGAGCAGCGCGGTAAGGTCATGGGGGTAAGTCGCCTTTGAGCTTTGATAATGGTGATGAATCACTTCTTTTGATACTTCTGCAACTTTGAATGCCCAAGAATCAACCTGTAGCTGCTTGTTTATTTCTTAGCCTAAGTTTCTTCTTGATGGTTCGTTCCCATGACTGTACTGCCCTTGTATTGAACCACTCACCTTGTGTCTGAAACTGCACAGGGACCTGGATGAAGGCACTGGTATATCTGGAAGCAGTTAATTTTCCATGTGATTGCAGAAATGGATGCTGCTCTAGCAGAATGGGCATTTGTGGATAGGAATAAGCCACTGAGGTAGGGAGAGACATGACTGGTGCCAAACCCGTAACAGCAGCTTAAGTAACTCCAGCAGAGCTTTGAGTTTTCTCTATAGGGTGGCAAGTAAAAGGAAAGTGAAGGGACAAGGTTTTGTGTGAAGTTTCTGTACATGACTTTTTTCATTTTGGATTCTTAGTCTTTGTCACAAAGGAAGTATTGAAGGAGAGAGCAGCTCCAAGGATAGTTCCTTGGCAAGTTTGAAGGAAGAACATGGTTGGATCTTTTTGGCCTGTTCTGAGGGAGGTTGTGCCGGTTACTTGTAATGGGCATTTCTGGAAGTGCATTTCTCCAGCCTTGGGCTGGGGTAGTCTTCAGAGAAGGCAGTGCAGAAGAAGTAGGAGGTGGTTTTCAGAACCCCAATATCAGAGCGGTGATAGAAGACCCACTAGAGGTGAGGATGCTTGTGTTCAGGGCACTTTTAGGGTGAGAATAGGGCTGGGACAGATCTGTGTTGTGGCAAAAGAAGATAATGTTTCAGTGATTAAATAGGCATATGTCTGTTATTACAATAAATTAGACTGTTAGAGATGTGACAGTTTTTATGTAGCAATAATGGCATATTGTCAGTCACACAGCCAAGGGAGAGGTGACTGCTTGGGTGTTCCTAGTGGTGACAAACAAGGAAATTAAGCACGGAATTAGGATTTGGAGTGTGATCACATTAGTAATTCAAGAAGTTTCTCTCAGATCTTTTATTTTGTATGTGGTTTTAGAAAGTGTTGATTCTGATGTAACTTCAGTTATTCCATCAGCAATGGCTTTTTTTTTCCCTAGTTGTTGGGAATTTTGTAGCTTCACTATGTTTCAGCTTGCTTTTTGAGTCAAGTCATGCTCTTAAGTTTCCTTTGGATTAAATCTAAATTCAGGCATCTTAGAATTTCTTGCTACATTAATAGGCTTACATGAATTCCAATATGGGAATTTCCACTTTGCTGGTCAGACGCCACAAGGTATGGTGGATAAGCCTAGACAAATTACATGATCATACAAAAGAAAAAGATTGAATGAAATAGCTTATGTGTTTTTGTCCCTCCCTAGTGCCTCCCGTGTCCTATCAGTGGCTGATTCTGCTTTCTGTAGGGACTGGATACAGCTCAGCTGTTCATTTTGGCTGCAAACTTAAGACTGCTCTTGAAAAGCAAAACAAACCACAACCCCAAATCCCAGCCAAACACCCCACCTCCCAAAGCCCCCCAGAATCTCTTCCAGGATCTTTAGATTCCTTCCAGGATCTTTAGATTCCATCTCTGCACAACAAAACACTGCTTGGGAACAGAAAATTATTTGTCTGTTCCTTTTCACCCTCATTTTGCCTTATATGAACTAACCTCAAGCACCGTCCTGCAGTTTTCTTTGCAGGATTTGAAGCAGCAGCAAAGAGAAGCGAAGCCAGCTGTTTGCTACGCTTACAGGCAGCCAGAACCCAGAAGTGAAGGGTGGTGTAAGTTAGACCTGTATCAAGAGGGTTTTTTCAGTAAATTTTAAGGGGGGGAAAAATTCATGGTAGTGCTTGCACTTAGTTCTTTGTAAAGGCAAGGGTTTCCATTTCTGCAGACTGAACTATTACATTGCTCCCCAAAATTGCACAAGGTTTTAAAAAAACCCAAATCACTTTATGTTTTCATCCAGTCTGGAGCCTCAAATGTTAATAGACGCATGTTATACTGGTATGGTTGCTGTATGATGCAACTGTGAGGAGATCTTAAGTGATTTGAATGCCATTCATTCTCTGCTTTGGCAGGCTGGGCATCTTGTCAGTTTATCCTTAAATTTACATTTCGCAATCGTTGTTTGTAATAAAGATCATGCGATGTAATAATGAACGTGCTTAGTTTGCAATAATATGACTCCTGTAATATAATTTTGACTGTAACCTAGTGTTAAGGTAGCTTTTATGTGGCAGTAGCTGATGCTTAAACAGAGTAAGTACACATTAAAAGGCTTGATCTCAAAAACAGTTACATCTGTGTGTATATTTAATATAGTTTAGCTGCACAGAGGCCCATTGATTTTAATGAGACTCCTTGTTAGAGAACGTGAACTCTTGAGGTAAGAGCTGACTAGACCAGGCACTCAGGGTGTGTAAGAAATCATCATGAGCTCTCCTGGACTGTAAACTGGGAAATCAGGGATGTTCTCTTCCTCGTGGTGTGTGTTAAGGCATAGAGCTTTAATCATCTTCTAGTGACTTTTTTTTTTTTCTTTCATCTTTTAATTATTCTTAATCTTTCAGACATTGTTTTGTCAAGATGAATTAACTCTGGTAGTATTTATTGTATGTTAGATGAAAATAGTTTATGCGTTGATGTTAGAAGAGCTTAGCTGTTCCTCTGCTCCTTATCAATGCTTTGTTTTCTTTCCTCGGTGTTAGTGATCCAAGCTTCAGATCCCACTTTAGCTGTGCTCCTGCATGGGCAGTTCCCGCCTCTTCCGTGCTTGGTCACTCTTTTGCACTTATTTTTCTCCCTGTCACATGGATGGGCGCCAGTAAAACTCTTCCTCACGTCCCCTCTTCAGCAAGCGCGAGGAGTTTTCAGTGACACGGAAGCAAAGGGCAGCTCCCCAGGTGTTAAGTCCTACTTATTAATCTCGACGTATTTATCCCTAATGGTTCTTTTAAAACAAGACAGAGGTGATTGCAAAGGGCTTGTGAACTGATTGAGAAATATGTGTAACACCCTATTTATTTTCATGTCATTTAGTCCTGCAATCAGTATATAGTCTACCTCCAAAAGAAGAGAGTTAAATATATCATGGCAAGAATATCAAATGAAAAAAAAATATAACTTTGGTGTTCCTCTGCCAATGCGTTCAAATTTCAGAATCTGAGCCTTTCTGAAAAGTAAGTGAAATGAAAAGAACCTTTACTGAATCCTTTTAGGGCACTAAGTTATTATCTGCATAGCTCTGAGGAGGTTCCATTCCCTGCTTTTTCTCTCGTACAGGGTATCAGAGGTCAGTATTTAACTCTGATGGGTACATTCCTGTGTTGCGGTGTAAGTGACAGAGCACCTGTATGAAATAGCTGGTTGGATGTAATTAGCTTGACTTTGACAGACAAAGCTGCAGTTCTTCACCTCGTTTCTCTATCTACCACCACTTCCAGCTCTCGATGCAGAAAATGGATGCTGTAGTCCTGAATTGATATTGATGTTTTATTAAAATATGCCATCTGCTCTTAAATATACAAGTTCATTTGAGCTGAAAGTGATAGAATGTAAAGCATTTTAACTACTAATTTACATCAGCTCCAACTCCAAATGGAGTTTGTATTATTTAAAAACTTGGTTGTTAAAATTGCTGAGATCTAAATCTCAGCTACAAAGTTTAGGGACCTGTTAGCCTGAGCTCCTTCAGCACTCCTGAATGTCGGCAAGAGTCAGAAACCAAAACTTGACACAGCTGTAAAAACACACGGAGAGCCTGTGGCCTCAGCAAATTCTACTGGTGCAGGCAGATTTCAGATATAAATTTTACTCCGCTGTCCCTACAACTAATGAACTCAGTTTCTTTTGGTGGGTTTGTACCCAGGTGTGCCCTGTTCTGTGGCTAACCAGTGCTCTTTACTTCATTTTTCCACTAGTGACATTTCTATCAAATTTTCAAAACAAACAGAAAAATTGGCTTGATGCAATGGCTCCAAGTGTTAATAGTAAGGTTGGGCTGGGTAAGAGACTTCCTCTCGCTCCTGCTCTGCCAGAGATCTCCACCTCGTGGCTTCGGTGAACAGATTTATACCCTGCGAAGGGGCAACTGCCCCATCCCTTTGTGAGGGGGATTCAGTTGGTGCTGCTGTTTGTCTTCCTAACAGAGTCCTTCAGCAACCTGAATATTAACCTTCCTGACCCAGGAACTGTGTTTTAGCAACTCTGTGTCTATATAGAAGCAGTTATTACAAGTTTAGGTGTATTTTAATACCCTTAGATGAAGCAGCAGAGTCAATCAGGAGGACTGATAGATGCTGGAGTTCCCTGGAACAGGATTTTAGCTGAGAATTGGGCAATAGACATGATGTTAAAAAAACAAAACAAGACAAATGAAAAAGAAATCCCAAACCCAAAAAAAACACACTAAAAAAATCATACAACCCTTCTGCACCCCACTATGCTTCTGGCTGCAAATCACATCCTGTCTTCAAAATATGCATCAAGCTTTATTCAAATACCTGTAAATTGTTGTAGGCTCATTCTAACAGTGTTAATCTCATGGGAACATTCTGCTTCTGAAATGAATAATTTTATTTTTTTTCAGTGCAAAATAACAATTCATTTTCTAAAGCCATACATGTTCTAGAAGCTGCAAAAGAGATAAGTGTAGGAGGGGCTGGCAAGCCTGGTGTGCCAAACCAGGTTTAATTTATCTTAATCTCACTTTCCTGTTTTCCCACCAGGCCACTTAGACCCCTGCCCCCGTTTTTTTTTCCAGGAACACATCTAGGTGTCTCTTGAATTCGTTTATTGGCTCTGCTGTGCCTAGCACAATACAGTCTTTGTTACAGGCTTAGCTTGAACTGTTTATATCCAGCACCCCAGGATTTGCTCTTGGTTACGTTGCTGTACATCTGAAGTAATGCCATCGGAATCAGTATCGGGGTTCATGGAGCAGAATTCAGCTTTGTGAACTTAAACACCACTTTCTGTCTTGATGCTTTCACAATTAGAAGACTTGAGGTGATTGAAAGTGCCATTTTATGTTACAGTAGTTACAAACCTTCCTGAACTTAATACAATTCAGTTTAAGTTTCTCTTTCTATGGAGAACAAAACGTCTGGCCCTTCTAAAGACTCCACAATTGTGGTCGGAGGGAGACAAGTAAGATTCTAGAATGGCTTTAGGGGATGAGAGGACAAAATCGGTAGGATTTTAAGATAGAACTTGGTCTTTGTATGCATTGAACTATTGCAGTTGCTTCACTCTAATGAGAAGCTGCTGCACTTGAGTGCTTGGGGGGGCTTTTCAGGGCTCTAACATCTGGTGGGAAATCAGGGAGTTGGTTTGGGATGAGTGGAACAGAAACTGAGTTATCCTGGGAGAAGCAGGGCAGAGGGAAGGTTCGGGCAGGGGGTGAGATGGGGGAACGATAATGAAGCAAGTGTTACAGTGGTTGTGTTTGAGGAGCTGGCTTGGGGTTGGAGAGAGGACAGTGTTGAGGACGGTTGACAAAGGCTTTTAAAAACCTATAAAACTGCAGAGGAAGGGTTTTTGTTTCAAATGGTGTATGTATATTTTGAAATGTATAACTTTACTAGGACATTTTAAGGAGAAATATGAGTTTTTTAATGACTATGTAGAAAATGCAATATATAAAATCTTACCAATTTCTAGTTTTCATTTTTAAATTAAAAAAAACCCAACACACCAACAGAATAACCCCAGCCCAGAAAACAAAATCCAAACTTGCCAATGTAGTGAGATACAAACTTGCTGTGTGGGAGTTTTTGTGCTTTCCTGTTTAATAGGGTGGCAGGCATTGAATGCTATATTTTAAATGAACTTCGTGTTTTAAGAACATCACAGAAGAAATAATTCACCAATCCTTCATCCTTTCTCAAAGAGCTCAAAAGTTCACAGCAATTTTCCACTATTTTGCCATTTTATAAATGAATAATAGTGCTGTTTGAGAATAAACTCAGTAAATTTGATTCTGGAAATCTTAATTACTTAAATATGCAGGAAAATGCATGTGCCTGGGATGTTACCTTGAAAATATCTTGACTCTGATGAGGTCTGGAGCAAACGGTACATGTGGTGGTGAAAGTTCAGCTTTACTGGGTCATGGAGTTTTGAACTAGGAGTCTCTTTCTCATGGTGTTTTTAGTGTAGTTCTAGAACCAGCGCCTATGGAGCTACCCCACCTGGCTGCCTGAAACACAGACAAGTTTGGGGCACGCCAAGGATACCTGGTGTTGAAGTTAAGGTATAACAAATGCTTGGGTTCCTTTCAACTTCGTTTCTTTTCTGTAAAATCTGGCATTAAAAAAAAAATATTTAAATTTCCCAGCTGTGTTGGATCCTGTTACTGCAAGGTCATGTCCTTGGTCTGTTTTGTGCCTCCCGCTGTTTGGTGCCTGCAAGAAGTTCGCTGGAAGCTGCCTTAGAGCACCTCTTCTCAAAATAACCTTTCTCATTGTTGCCCACGCTCTGCACCCGTGGGGCTCACATGCCAAAACCCACTTTACCAGGCAGTGCCTTTGGGCGTTAAGTGCTGCCCTGTGTTCCTCAGACTCTCCAGAACACGGTGTCGTTGCCAAAATTCAAACCTTGAGTCATGAAATTACTGCTCACCACAACTGCATAATTTTCATGTGGATGGTATAGAGAAGATGGTGGAAAAGGGAAAGTGATCCTTACGGATCCTGCCGCTGTCTCTGGGCTCTGCAGGACAATCAGCAGTGATATTGTGACTGCTCCTGCCAGAGCTTTGTCTGTCACTCGCCACCCAGGCTGTGATTTGCCTGCAGTCAGCGCAGGCTTAAGTAACATGTTGTTGTGCTATGTATTTTGCTCATTTCCATTATCAGTTTCCTGTTCTTTTGGATTTTCCTGCAGAATTCCTCAACTGAGATCAGCTGGTCTGCTTGGCTAAGCCTTTTGAGCCTCCTAGGAGCAAGATATCTCGTGTTGCCATTGTAATTTTTTTTTAACAGCTCTGAGCTGGTGCAGTGAAAACCCAAATGTGCTTTCAAGCTCCTTCATAAATACAGAGAAATACCAAGACCAGTGTCTCTTCTAAATCAGAGTAATCAAACGAGCGGTTGAGTGGTTCTGTGTTGTTCCCAATACATTATAATTTTAATTATTGTTGCTTGTGAGAGTAGAGCATCACTGATATCTGCTGCTTCCACTTTAGGAGTGAGTAACTTCACTTTTCCTTGTGTTTTTTGGTGCCTACCTGCCTTGGATAGTTCCACAGGCATTGCTGGAGCTTGGATCTGATTCCCTTCTAAGGCTGTGCACCTGGTTTCACATTTTCCCCTCTGTCAGTGTGGCATGTAGTTTTCCCTTCCCAATCTTGTAGAGAGATTAGTTTCTTTCTCTCTCTTGTTATTTTGTTTCCTTGTAGGACCCCTTTCTGTACCTTAGACTGGCACCACCACCTCTCCCTTCCTGTGTTCCCTCATGTTCAACTGATCCTTCACAACCATCAGAGCTCATTGTCCCTCTCTCCATCCCTCACGTGCTGCTTCCCTGGTTCAGTGGCCACCAGTTGCCTTTATCCAACGTGCTCATGCAGCAGCCTCTTCTCACAGGGCAGGTAGAAGTTCAGGATCTGTCCTCTTTGAACCCACCCTTGCATGTTGAAACCTCTTCATGACTTTGCTTCTTTCAGCTGCAGATCTTCCTTTTCTTCTGATATTCTTTTATTTATGTATCTAAACACTTGCTTTCCCAACCTAAATCCCAGCTGCGTGTTTGCTGCTGTTGACGCTTTCCTCCACTGGTGTCCTTGTGCCTCGTATTTTTCTCTCCTGACCTCGACATCATTCGTACATCTTCCAAAAACTTCTGCAAAGATCATCTCTCTGGCTTGTTGCTCACTAGGACAGTACATCTCCTCACTGTCTCCACTAGTGGGGGTTTTTTGTTGCTTTTTTTTTATTATTTATTTTGCTTCAATGTGCTCTAGTACAAGCTGGGCAGCAAGTTGAAAATCTGCCAACACTGGTGTGTGGATGGGTTCCTCCAGCAACCAGCTCTGGGCCACCTCCTTGGTAAACTCCTTAAATTCTGTTGCAGGCACAGTGTCTTCATGTTTCAACTGCACACGCTACAGTGCCCTGGAGCCTGGCAAAAGTGTTTGTATTTTCCTGTTAGAACTCGAGTTTAGTTTGTTCCTTTGTTTTCTGACTCTTCTGGCCCATTTTATCCACTTATGAAACCAGCAGCTCTATGAAGCCCTTACTTTTGACTGTTTTTGCTAAAATCTCCCACAGTAGAATAAATTCTAGGGATCAGGAAGTACAAATGTAGTACATGTAATTCTAATGCTCACTTTCCTGCTCGCTTCCTCTTTGATTTCTTTTCCTACTTAGTATAAGCAGTGGCGTGTGACACTTTTGTACACATCTAAGCAAACTGGTGTGTTTTTCTGTTTCGCATTCTGGTTTGGGAATCTCAATAGATTCTTTCTATTCTCATGTCTGTGTTGGGTTTGTGTTGGGTTTTCTTATTCTGTTTCTGGCCATACACAGCACTCACTGTATCTCTGTTGATATTAACTACTCCATTCTCATTACAGTTCTGTAAGAACTTGAGTGTTGTGGTTTCTGTATTCAAAGGGCAAATAATGCAAAAGGTTATAAAAGAATTTAAAAAATACCAGTGTGTCTGATCTCAGAGATCTTGATTTGTTGCTACCAAAGCATACCTCCCGTTGGGTTTCCAGTTACTCAGGTGGCCTTGGGGCCACAAGAGAGACTGCATGTAGAAAGGAGATTCAGCTTGTGGTGCCAATATCATGGGTGGAAAATGGACTCACCACAGTCTTGTTCTGTGTGAAATGAGCAACACTGGTCTGAACTGGTTTTCATATGGCTTGGGCGTGGGCTCCGTAACTCCAAATACATTTGTCAATGACCAGCAGTTTTAGGAGGTGTCACCTCAACTGCATAGTCATTTATCTTGCTTCTGCTAAAAGCATTAGCAATTCCTTCTCTTTGTAGATTATTTTTGAAGACTTCGGTTTTTTTCAAAGTGAGGAAATGGCAGAGCCCCCGTAGCTGATGGAAGTCCATGGCTAAAGCCCCAGAGGACAGATCAATGGACTCAGGAGCTTGAAAATAATGTGTCTCATTGAGGGCATCCTAAACTTGCCCTTTTGTAGTTCATGTTTTGTTATGTGCTTGCAAGAGGGGAGATGGCCCATATGGAGGTTTAATGTGTGTTATTCAGGAAGCAGCATGTAAGGAAATTTTGGGCTTCTTAAAATCCTTGCTCACGCTCTTAGGATCTTTGGGAAGTTTATTTATTCAGAGCAGCATCGAGTCTGAATGAAATACAGAAGTAACATGGAAAACTCACAGCATCTTAGCGTGCAGCTTTTTCATGGTTCGCTTTCCTCCTTTGCCTTTACTTGAGGGCAGAACTAGGGTAGAGAAATAATTTTTGTTCGCTTCTGAAAGGTTACAGTAATAAAGAAACTCTTGTTAACATCAGAGTATATGGCAGGCAGGAGTTTTCACAGTCTGGCATTGTTTATTTTACCAGCAATTTGGAACCTTCTGCACTCTTAAAATATTGGCAAGAAAATATTTAACTGTTAACTATTCTGTGGTGTGCGTGTGTTTGAAGCCCTGGGGAGGAGGAGTGCTTGGGGAAATCAGGTTTTTCTCAGCGTATGATTGAAACCAGAAGGTGCAGAATATTGGTAGAAGGTGAAAGCAATGTGACTTCAAATTAGAATTTTACCCGAATGTGGAGCTGATGGGAGAATGTCAAATAGGTCACGTATGAACAGGGCTGTGTGAGGAAATAGCGGGAAGTCTGATAGAAAAAGCACAAATAAGCCAGTCTGCTGGCACTGCAAAAGGAATTTAAAGGGAGATAGTAACTGCTGGAGAGGGTACAGCAGAACTGTTTATGAAATCATTTTGTTGATGAAAGTAAAAACTACAAGCCAAAGGAACTGCTGGAGAGGGTACAGCGGAGGACCACAAAGATGATTTGGGGACTAGAACATCTCTCTGATGTCTGGAGAAGAGAAGACTGAGGGGGATTTGATCAACACCTATAAATACTGAAAGGGGGGGTATCAGGAGGATGGGGCCAGTCTCTTTTCAGTGGCGCCCAGTGGCAGGGCAAGAGGGGCCGAGCACAAACTGGAACAGAAGAAGTTCCATCTAAACATGAGGAGGAACTTCTTCACTTTGAGGGTTGTAGAGCCCTGGCAGAGGCTTCCCAGAGAGGTGGTGGAGTCTCTGTCTCTGGAGACATTCAGACCCCGCCTGGACACATGCCTGTGGGACCTGCTCTGGGTGGACCTGCTCTGGCAGGGGATTGAGCTGGATGGTCTCCAGAGGTCCCTTCCAACCCCATAGCATTCTGTATTTGTCTCAGTCACTGGATGCGGGTTGTAGCAGTCCTAGGTGTTAGCATTGAGGATTTGGCATGTTAATTTTTTACTAATTGTATGGACTGCTGCGAGTGTCACTCCATTTTAACATGAAATAAACTTTTTTTGTAAAGAGTTTTGTAGGGGAGAAGATGTGGCTTGCCTTTTTGGAGAGGAGATGGGTGACTTGCTGTTCCCGTTTAATTGAAACTTGTTCTGGTCCCAAATTCTTAAAGGAAAATGTCTTTTTATTATTTTTTTCCCGTTGACGTGGGTGATCTGTCTGGTATGAGAAGGATCATTCTTGCTCTTATTTCTACAGAAAATATAGCCTCTTTGCATTGGGTTACTAATGGCTACGGTAAAGGTAGCAAATTTTTTTAATTGCACTAGCCTATTTCAGGTGAAATTCCTACCAAGTCAGCAAGTGACATCCTGGCTGCATCCAGGACGATTTCCTGAGCTCTGTCTGTCTGTCTCGCTGCAGACCAGGATGGGCAGGGACACAGAGACAGAAGAGGTACCATTTGGTATCTGCAGAGATATCAAAAACTGAACTGAACAAACCTATTCAGAAGTCACTTTTCTAACAGCAGATGAAGATCGAGTGGACTATTGCTGGCCATGGCCAGAGATGCTTGGGAAAAAGTATAAGAAACAGGACTGTGTATTGGTGTTTCTTCTGGTGTATTCTCTTGACGTTCAGTGCTGAGGGAGGGTCACACAAGGACCATCAGCTTCAATCTCTGCTATAAATTATAACCCCCTGCAGCGCTACTGCCTGGGACAGAGTGGCTGGAGCTGCCTGGCAGAAGAGAACCCTGGGGTAGTGGTCAACTGTGGGCTAAACAAGAGCCAGCAGTGTGCCCAGGTGGCCAAGAAAGCCAACAGTATTCTGGCCTGGGTGAGGAACAGCATGGGGAGTAGGACTCGGGAGGTGATGGTCCCTGGTAAGGTCCCACGTTGAGTGCTGTGTCAGGTTTTGGACCACTTGAAACAGGAAAGGTCTTGAGGGGCTGGAGCATGTCCAGAGAAGGGCAGTGGAGCTGGTGAGGGGTC
This sequence comes from Thinocorus orbignyianus, assembly GCA_013400375.1. Taxonomy (NCBI): domain Eukaryota; kingdom Metazoa; phylum Chordata; class Aves; order Ciconiiformes; family Thinocoridae; genus Thinocorus; species Thinocorus orbignyianus. The sequence continues at coordinate 44,056 of VXBW01008329.1, forward strand.
TGGAGCACAAGTCTTGTGAGGAGTGGCTGAGGGAGCTGGGGGTGTTCAGCCTGGAGAAAAGGAGGCTGAGGGGAGACCTTCTCACTCTTTCCAACTCCCTGAAAGGAAGGTTCACTCTCTTCTCCCAAGGAACAGGCGATGGGACAAGAGGAAACAGCCTCAAGTTGTGCCAGGAGAGGTTCAGATTGGAGATTAGGAACAGTTTTTACTCTGAAAGGGTTATTAAGCCTTGGAATGGGCTGCCCAGGGAAGGGGTCACAGCACCATCCCTGGAGGGATTTAAAAGACAGGTTGACATAGTGCTTTGAAACATGGGTTAGTGATGTTTTTTACCGGGATTAGGTTGACAGTTGGACTCTGTGATCTTAAAGGTCTCTTCCTACCCGGACAATTCTATGATTCTATGATCTATGATTCGTTTTGGAATGTGTTGTCCCTTTTTTACTCTTTGCATAGTTTTTGCTCTTTAGTGTCCAGCAGCAATGACTTCTGCCACTTAATTTTGTTGCTTGAGAAAGAACTTTTATTTTAAAATATTCTTTGGTCATTTCATCAGTTTCTTTTCTACATCTTTTTTACAAGAAATGGGGAATTACTATTCATTCATTCATTACTGTTCATTACCTGCCCAGTACTACTCATCATTTTACCTCTCCATCACCTTCCTCCTTGTTTTGTCCTGAATATAACTAGTGTTTCCTCATACACCTAATCACCTTGGTCTTTTCTGTGTGTTTTCTATTTCTTTTAGATCTGTTCTGAGATGAAAAGATAATAAATCAGCGCAGCATTTTGTATGTGGGCACACTATGGATTTATGGCAGATATGGTTCCTCTTTTGTTCTGTGATCCTTTTCAGAACAGATGCCACCTTTCACAGCTCTGCAGCCCTACTAAATGTTATTCAATGCATTTCATTTAGTTTAATACTTTATGATCCCAGGGATTTTGTTACTCTTGACTTTTATTAAGTTATTTTAAGTGAGTTTTTATGGGCAGATCCTATCACAGGGCACACGATGAACTCTCAGAATCCTGAGTGCTGTGAGAAGGTGTCCTAGGCACAAATACAGGCTGGGCAGAGAATGACTGGAGAGCAGCACTGAGGAGATATACTTGGGAGTGCTCATGGATGAGAAGCTCAACATGAACCGGCAGTGCATGCTGGCAGCCCAGAAAGCCAACCATATCCTGGGCCACATCCAAAGAAGCGTGACCAGTAGGTCACAGGAGGTGATTGTCTCCCTCTACTCTGCACTCGTGAGACCCCACCTGGAGTACTGTGTCCAGCTCTGGAGTCCTCAACACAGAAAGGACATGGACCTGTTGGAACGGGTCCAGTGGAGGGCCACCAAGATGATGGANTGGTGCAATGTGTATTCTCTGTCTTATCCATTGAAGAAACTGGGCCACCAAAGGAAACTCTTAGGGAACCACCAGCTGGTGATTCTCCTCACAGGGAGGAGACCTGGGTTCTTCTTGCTGAAGCGTGGTGTGGATGCAAGAGTTTACTGGACAAGTTGCTTCACACACAGATGTTTTCAAGATTACTATGTAAACACTTGTCAAGAGTTGAGATTTGTTCTGACCTGAGGTTGATTGGAAGAACACTTGGAGGAATTGTATATCAGCTTGTAGTCTTTTAACTTTTCTCAGTGTCTGGTTGCTGTTGAAGGCAGGATTCTGTGTTAGGTAGACCCTTGGTCTGACTCAGTAGAATGTTTCATCTGTGGGACTCTTCCTGAGGTTTGTCTCAGTAAAGAGATGGAGCTTTACAGGATCTCTGTGAGTACTCGTGCTGAATATCTACCTTTATTTATTTACCTTGCCTACTGTCTTCTCCAAGTGCCTCTTTTAAACTTGGTTGTGTAACTTTTCTGACAGTTTGATTATCAGACTCAATTCTTGGTTCTGGTGTGTTCAGAAACATGTTCGTGGTCAGTTTTAGGCTTTTAGCAAGTAGGTTTTTAAGAGGCGTTGTGGGAAGACCCCTCTACAGCTGGTCACCGTGACACAGAACCAGCACAGCCAGGCAGTGAGTTCACCTCTTCTTCCTCACCTTCTTCTTGAGAAACTGTTAATGAGCTCTGCCAGCCGCTTCCTACAGAGGTGGAAGAATTCAGAATAAAACCCTGTATATTGAACACAAGTAAGATTGTACCATGATCTGCTCTGCATCTTTAGCTGTAACCGTGGCAGAGTTTCCGAATCAATCGGCTGCAAGACAGAAGTGTTTCCTTGGGACTGGGCTGCTGAGAGTGACACCTGATTTTGCTGAAACATATAGGTAATGTTGTGGAACTTGCTTTTCTGTGTCTGTTTGAAAGAAACGTGCTGTAAGGAGTGTTATTGATGGCTGTGCAGTTGTTAGGAGGGGAGCAGAGCAGGAAAAAGTCTTTCTCCATGAACATTTTGCTTTTATGGGCTGAAGATTTTGGTAGGAACTGCTTCTGGTACAGTCTGACATTTAGCTCTTGCTGGGTTCATGCAGTATTGAAGCAGGTTGTCACTGAACATTGAAGAAGGCTTTAAAGACTATTCTCTGAAGTTAATTATCTACTGAGCTTCATTACAAAATCACTTACTTTTCATTAGAAAATGGGAGAATTTATCAGAAAAGTTACTATTTTTAAATATATGGTGACTTACAGCTTGTTTGCAGACAAAGTAACAGAGTGGTTAATAAAAGACTCAAAAAAGGAGGATTGGAAAAATAATTTCTGCAGTATCTTTGTCATTTCACAACTATGTGAAGCTGCCTGAAGGAACTGGCCTTTTTGGCCCCTTGCTTCAGGGATATTTTTAATCTAGTTTATTAATTTAATCTTTCTGATCCTAGCTACAGTCTCAGTCATTTTCAAAATTACTGTCCTAAAAGTAATAGTTACATTATTGGAGGAAATAAAAGGGCTGTATGCAGATTTTCCAATTTAATGGCATGTGCATTTATTAAAAGAGCAGCAAACACTTAAAAAGCCCATATATAACTACGTGGTTATATATTATTTATAACTAATGTAAACTACATAATCTAAGTCATTCTTTCCAAATGCAATTTGAGAGAAGGTGTATAAAAAAGCCTAAACGTTTGAGGAGGTTTTTTTATCATGACAGATTTGTCCTATGTCTCCTTCGGGAAGTTCTGCCAGTGTGGATTGCCCCAGCCGTCAAGAGTCCCTGGGAATGGACTGATGGCTGCTCAGTGAGGCTGACACGAGTCCCCAGAGCGGGCTCGCTCACAGCGAAACGCATGTGCTCACACCTGCCTGACTTGTTTTGCACAAGATGGATTAATTTTTACTGTCTGGGGCTAAAGCACTGCTTTGCTGTTACGGCTGTGAGCGCTCCAGGAGCACAGTAGTGATGCTGTGTATCACACACCCAGTGTAAACCTGCCCTTAAAGAACCTGATCGGGGCTTGGGGAGATGACTGTGCTCACATCTCGGCTGGGTACAGGTACAGGAGCAAATGCATTCTACAGACGAGGCTTTTTATTCTAGCAGGAATGGTATATTGAGATCAAGGGGGTGGAAGCTTAAGCCAGAAAATTCAAATATGAAATGAGATACACATGTTCGACTGTGAGGGTGATGTACCTTAGCCAAACACAACTTACTGAGCTTAGTACAGAGGGAACCCAGGGAAATGTAATGGTCTGTGATATGCAGAGGGTCAGGTTCTATGATCTAATGATTTCTTCTGGCTGAAATCTCTTCATAAAAAATCTACTTCAACCATAACTTGTGGCCTAAAGAGAGGAATTGCTGCATGGGACTCAATGACTAGCGCTTGTGCAAGGTGCAGTTGGAAGTGTCCCTTCTGACTTTATGGATGGATTAATGTGTTCAAGTAGCTTAAGGGTGCAACACATGCTGGCAAAAGCCATAACAGAAAGAAACTACAGTTAAAAGTGCTTCCAAATAGTGTAGCCCACGGATAGCACAGCACCTTCCCAATTTGTGTGCCCTCAGACTCCTCTGCAGCGTAACCCACAGAGGGGTGAGTAGGGAAGAGGAGGGATTCATTACAAAATAATGCTCTCTGTCCAAGAAAAGACGTTAATACAGACTAATCCTGTAACAGATTTCACTTTTAAAGCTGTGCCTGTGCATAAGATGTTTTCATATATGGCCAGCATAGACAAAACAGGATGCGCTTACTTTCCTAGAAATATTGTTAGAATAGAAAACCGTAACTGAGATTAGCCTGGTCTGGTGGGAGGTGGCCCTGCACAGGGCAGAGGGTTGCAACTAGATGGTCTTTAAGGTCCCTTCCAACCCAAACCATTCCATGGTTCTATGATTTGGTACTGTAAGTTGTCTGATAACAGTAGTAAGCCTCATCAGGGGGCAGTTGAATGGTGCATATTGAACTCATCGAGGCAGAAGACAGGGTTTCTGCATTTAAATAATGCAAATGCAGAGGAGGAATGCTGTAGTTTTCTTGCAGGCACAATGTGGGATCATGGATAGTTTTAATGAAAAGTTGTGACATGTGGTAGGAAGGTACGTTGGCTCTTGCAGTTCCTTTTTTAAAAGGTCTTGTCAATGTGAGAGGTGTACCTGAAACGTATTCTGTATTTTGAACTAAGATAGTTCTATGTGTCACTTCAGGCGGTGGGATATAAATTTATTTTGGTGACAGCTCTGCCATGGGTTGTTCCAAAGAAGGCAAAGGGGCTAAGTCCCTAGAAGAGCTCCAGATGTTACTGATTTTTTTCTCATTATTAGCAATTACTCACTTGGAATTGTCTGGCAGTATTTCTCCTCAGTAACAAACTGTGGAAGAGGCAGCAGAATCTTGACTAACCAGGTCATGAAACTTGTCAGTGGTAAGAACATGTACAAGCTTAAAAAGAGGAAGCATTTCCAACAAATGCTGCTTTGGATTTACTCATTTTTCTTGGTTTAGAAAGGACTTTTTTCCTACAGTGTTTGTACTTAACCAGTGCTGGTTGTGTTCTTCAGAAACTGCAATATTCCTTTAAATGTCATTTTATTGCCTAAGATACTGCTCCATCCCCAAAGTCATATTTTATATTTTGAACTGTTTGTCTTTTAAGATGTATTTATTGCCCTGTTTGTTTAACTTGGTTATCTCCTTCATCAATCTATTTCTTGCTAACTTAAAGCTGCTGCTCTTTGTTTTTAGTATAGAAAGCTGCTTCCCTAGGGATGTATAGTCCAGGACTTGTCTCTGTAATGGGACTATTTGTTTTCTTTGCCCCTTGCAGTTGCCTGCTGTAACATTTGTAGTATGTGTTAAGTAATCCTTGAGGTAACATTTTTATTATGTCATAAAAAGTGCGTGGCAAATATATAATAACTCATGGAATTTGTTTGTTTAAAATGGAAGGATAATTTATTGAGTGTGTTACATGAGACCTGCTCCCCCTTATTAGAGCTGTAGAAGTGCAGCTTATTTAGAAGTATGTTCTATTGAGAAAAACCACGATCTCTGACATGCACAGAAAGTTTGAGCATGGTTGGGTAGAAATGACATCATAGTTTATGTACTCAATAAAAATTTAATTAAGTCATTACAGAAGTTGCAGTCATCATTTAACCCTCTGATTTCTTATGTTGAGTTCTTTTTTTAAACATTCAGTAATAACCAGTCTCCAAATCTTGATAGCCTATAAAATATCTGCATGAATTTTTAATAGTTTGTATTAATGGAAAAATATGAGTAACTGACATAAAAGGAATTTTCCTTGTGTTTGCACTCTGTGCGTTTCTCTAAAAATCGAGAGATGAAAAAAGATAGTGCTTTCATGGAAGCATATTTAAACTGGAGATTTGCTGGCTTGGCAAAGACCAGCTCATGTTGTGATAGACAAGCGGTTGTATAATTAGAACAAAAATGAGCAAGTACTCTTCAGGATACTAACGAGTGTTTGGGACGCGTGGTTTGCCCTGTCATAAGTGTAAAGATTTGAGGTATGGGAGTTTTCACAGCTTTCCGTCAGCCTCGCGGCAAGCTGCACATCAGAGACAGCCCTGCTTAGTCCCTGGGAGAACTGGGGCCTGTTCCTGGGTTTACTCTCTTTTTTGTAAATCCTGTCTCCAGGGTGCAGTCTGTCCTCACAGACACTCTACTGGTGTGCAGGGACTGATAGAATAATCCCCGTGACTTCCACTGTCTTGCATGTGAGATGTGTAGAGTGCTTGGGATCTCAGGTCACTCATCAGTGTCAATCCAAAGCAGTAGCTTCACCAGTTGAAGTGGAGCTTAGCCCTCAGGAGAACTGCTTAGTAAATAATTTTGTTGATAAAAGTAAAAAGTACAGACCAAAGGAACTGCTGGAGAGGGTACAGCAGAGGACCACAAAGATGATTATGAGCCTGGAGCATCTGTCTTAGGAGGAAAGGCTGAAGAATTTGGGTCTTTTTAGTCTGGATAGGACTGAGGTGGGGATCAACATCTATAAATACTTCAAGGGTGGGTGTCAGGAGGATGGGACCAATCTCTCTTCAGTGGTGCCCAGTGACAGGGCAAGCGGGGACAGGCACAAACTGGAACAGAAGTTCCATCTAAACATGAGGAGGAACTTCTTCACTTTGAGGGTTGTAGAGCCCTGGCAGAGACTTCCCAGAGAGGTGGTGGAGTCTCCGTCTCTGGAGACATTCCAGCCCTGCCTGGACACGTGCCTGTGGGGCCTGCTCTGGCAGGGGGTTGGACTGAATGATCTCCAGAGGTCCCTTCTAGCCCCATAGCATTCTGAGATTCTGTCAATGGGCAGTTTGTGTGATGGACGTGCTCACAAGATGTTTCAGACATCACTGGCATCTCTTCTGGTTCCCTCTCAGCCTCACCTGGGTCAGTTCTGGAAGGCAAGGGGTGGCTTAGGCCAAACCAGCTACTATTTAAGCAACTGTTAAATTTAGTTAAAAGTCACTGCAGGACTCAGACTGAGTCACTCTTACAGCAGTGGGGGAAGTAGCTGGCTCATCACAAACCTGGAAGGAAATTTGGTCATAGTCAAAAACTAGTAAAGTCTGAGCTTCTGAGCTTAGAAATGAGCTTCTGAGACATCGTAGAGACAGAACTGATGTGATTCCTGCGTGAGAGTCAACAGTGACAGGTACAGACGGAGCAGTGGGAGCCATGGTGCCTCTGTCTTTAGCATTCCAGTACTTCAACAGCACGTCCCCCTCTGGAGTCCATGCTTCAGAAAAAATGTTGAAAAACCTCTGAATTTCTAAAAGACTTAAGTGAATGAATCCAGGGCTGGAAAACCTGCTTAATAGTTAAAATACAGTCATCTTCATTATCCAGGCTTGTGCTGCCACTGACAGGATGGCTCTGCCATTGCTCTTTACCCAGCTGTGTGGTTTCTCCACTCCTGTAGCCGTACATCACTGCTGGGGATTTTTCTGTCATCTATATGTTCTGCGTAACGCTGACTTTGGTTTGTTCACACAATTAAGTGGCTGTATTGCGTGTTCTGTATTATTCCAAAATGTTTCACTGTCCCAGCACCGTTACTTCCAGCCAGATCCTCACCTGTTGGGCCAGGGCACTGCTGCTTATTTGCCTGCTCATACTGAAACTGCTATTGTTTTCTCATCGCTACCTCATTTAGAACCTACACAGATGGTTTTCTGCTTTATTTTACAGATTCATTCCGTTGCCCTAAAGGAAGACTTGAAAAGTATGGTAGAAAATTTCTATGCAGCTCTATTTGGATACGATGAGGTAAGAAAGATGTTTTCACAGAATCACAGAATGCTATAGGGCTGGAAGGGACCTCTGGAGACCACCCAGCTTAATCCCCTGCCAGAGCAGGTCCACCCAGAGCAGGTCCCACAGGCACGTGTCCAGGCGGGGTTTGAATGTCTCCAGAGACAGAGACTCCACCACCTCTCTGGGAAGCCTCTGCCAGGGCTCTACAACCCTCAAAGTGAAGAAGTTCCTCCTCATGTTTAGATGGAACTTCTTCTGTTCCAGTTTGTGCCTGTCCCCTCTTGCCCTGTCACTGGGGACCACCGAAAAGAGACTGGTCCCATCCTCCTGACACCCCCCCTTTCAGTATTTATAGGTGTTGATCAGATCCCCCTCAGTATTCTCTTCTCCAGACTGAAAACAACCAAGTCCCTAAGCCTTTCCTCATAAGATAGATGTTCTAGTCCCCAGATCACCTTTGTGGTCCTCTGCTGTACCCTCTCCAGCAGATCCCTGTCCTTATTGAACTGGGGAGCCCATTTCAGAGAATGTGCAAGAGCAAACAGACCATATAATTAATGAACACAGAATTATCTGAATGGGTAAAATGTTTGCAGTACATGTCTTTTCAGAAATGTTCTGTTCTGGAAGCAGACTTCTTAGTTATTGCCATCATCTTACACCTTGAATTAAAGTGCTTTTAAGAAAAAAGAAAACACGAAGCATATTGAATTAAACCATGGGATGTGGACAGAGGGACCTTCTTTGCACTGCTTCAGTGTCACTGACCATCAATAAATCATTCCCTCCCTCTGAATCCCATTGAACTTTGAACTCGGAGTATTTGTAGGGAGTCTGTGAAAGGGTATTTATGGGAAGAGTCTAATCTGGGGAGGCAGAAGCACCGCTGTTCACAAGCATTTGCAAGACTTTCCAGAAGAAAATACAATTACATCCTCTCTTTTTAGGTGTTATTTTTTTGCTCTAGTGGATGTTGCTGTTGTTCTTATTCGCCTGGTGATACCTTTTTTTGCATGGTGATTTGTGTTATTAATGCCTTGTAAATGTAAACTTCAGAGGGTTGTGGAGGGTGTTACTCAGGCAAGTCTGTAGTTTAAGCAGAGCCAGGGCTGCCTGGGACTGTTTTTTTTCCTCTCTCTTTTTGTTGATACTCTTTTTGGAAACAAAATGTCTAGTTAAATTTAAGACAAATGTTGACCTTTTTTATTTTTAACTGAATATTTTAAAATACTGTCTTGCTGTTGGCAAACATGTCAGCAGAAGACAGGAGTTATGTGGTGATAACACCACGTAATCTAAAAAGACAATACAAGTGGGAGGGAACTTAGACAAAAAGCACTCGTGGATGTGATTCTTCTATAAGCCAAATTTAATATTAGATTTAACTGGAAAAATCTAGATAGTTCGTGATGAGGAGGAGTCCTCTCTTTCTCCTTTAGAATGAAAAATAGAAAAGCATAGCAAAATAGTAAAGTCCTGGCTACATTTCTGCAGCATTGTATTAAATGTTCTTTATTTTTATTTTTCCAAGTGCCATGAGCTTCACACAATTCTGTGTTGTGTTCTCTGTAAGGCCAAAATTTTTACGGTAAAGATTTCATAACACAGAAATGCGATTATCCACTCCTACCTTAGGAATACTCTGACCCTTTTTTTTTCTTAGTTAACTTGCTGGAGCATTTGTTAGAGTCTGCTCTGTAAATTGATTTGAGGCCAGGGTTGCTTTTCCATTCTGGGGGAAAGAGTCATGTTGATGCCCTTTTGTCCGTTACCATCCGTGGCAGCTGGGGGCTTTGAGCCAGCTTGTATTGACAGCTGCTGAGCAGAATAACCTACTTGTCCCCTCTCCAGAGCCCCTTCACATGCAGTTTTTAATCCCCGTCTGTTCCTCCTTTAGGGAATCTTGTCTGATGATCATGTTCTGGCAGCAGCTCTTTGGAGAAACCTTTTTAACAGGAACTGCGAGGACCCTCGGCATCTGGAGTTGCTTGTGGAGTACGTGCGCAAACAGGTACGGTACAGCTCATAGGGCGACTCCTCTTATTTAGAGATATAAGTAAATATTAAATATGTATTGCTTGCATACTGTGTAACTCAGTTCCTTCACTTCTCCTCATAAATATAACTGACTTTTATATTCAGTGTTAAAAACTGGCTGGTATTTATTGCGGTTTGATGAAACGTGACTGCAGAGAAATTCATGGAATATTGAAAGCAATTCTGCTCATCTTTTTCTGGACCTGCATATGGAGGGACTTGACAAAATGTGTCAGAAATGGGCTGCAACTTGTTATAGAACTATAGTTGGTGATGCGGATTTGGAATCCTCTTCATAATGGAATTACACACAGAGACTGAAGGTCTCCTGATGATCTTTGTGGGAAAGAAGTAAAAGGTTTTGTTTTCCAGAACTATTTCTGTTTCTTCCAGTAATTACCCAGAGGAAACAATATCAAGTAGTGTTTGTCCTCCCAACCCTTCAGAGGTTTGTGAACCAGTTTTCCAGGAACTGTTGGTAGGATGTAGTCCAGGTGGGTACCAAAGACAGAAAGGAATAAGAAAGGTCCTGGAGGAGGAATGTAGGCTGTTGAACAGGGAGTTGCAGACCAGACTCTTCACAACAGCATTCTCTAATGGTTCCAGTGCCGTGTTCAGGACCAGAGAGGGATTCGGAGAGGGAGTATTTCAGTGTGTGTCTGAGAAAATGGTATGGAAAGGAAAGGGCTGAACTTTGTCTGGGACTGAGGATGCTTTGGGATGCTAGAGGGCTTCTCCGGAGGGACAGACTTCAGTTAACGCTTAACATCAGTGAAGCTGCAGGAAAGTTTAAAACTGAAGATTGACAGGGAGCAAACACATGCAAAAAGTATGTGATTTGGGACAGTTTGCTGCCAAGTTGGGAATTTGTTGCATTTCTGTATATTCAAGTGAAGGAAAGGACAGAAGCTGGAGGGGAAGCAGTGCTCACACCGATAAACATGGCACCATGGGGAAGAACCGGCACAGCTTCTGCGAGATCAGACTGTTCCTGTAGACAGCTGTGAGGTGGTGCAACTGAAAAACAGTCCCAGCTTTACATACGTATATTGATGAGCTAAAAGTGTCTGCTACCACACAGGAAATGAGTCCTTGGGATTATAATTGTGTTACCAAAATGTCAGCTCAGCACTCTGTATTGTTTAAAAAAAATAAAACAAATGCTCGGAACTACTAAGGAAGGAACAGAGAATAAAATGGTCTTGCCATGCAGCTTTTTAAATCCATGGTACCCTTGTGATCTTGAATAGCATGTATGGTTTGGGTTCTGACCTTCAAGAGATATTAAAACCAAACTGAAGAAGGCTCAGTGAAGAACCGTAAGGTTGGCACAAAATAGCTCCTTTATGAGCAATGAGTAAGATCCTCTGACTGAAAAACAGCTGAGGAAGACTGCGAGACAGCTCTGGGAAATCTTGAAGGCATATGAGAGGTGAGCAAGGAAAGGCTGTTCACTGATAGAAGGACGTAGGGACATAACATTGCCACAGGCTCTTTGAGATGCTACAATTGCACACGCGGGTCCCGAAGCCGCTGCCAGTGTTTATGGAAGAGAAGCCTGTCCAGGGCTATTAAATCCACAACCATCACTTCACGCTCGAAACCCCCAAACTAGCAAATTTTGAGGGGGAGGAAAAATAAACAAGGAAAATAACACTATGTGCATGCGTTGTACTTAACTCCTCCTGTTGATGACTGTCAGAAACAATATCCTGTGCTTGGATGACTCTTTGGTCTGACCCTCTGTGACCACTGGTGAATTCTTTCCTCTGTTGAGAAACTCCTTGTCGAATTACCTTTTATTCCCAGTGAACATTGTCTGAGGTCTTTCCCACAATGTCTTGCTGATCCTGTCATTAACAGTGTCTATTAGCAGATGCCAGAGAAGAATATAGTAACACGGCAAGCATGTGTACTATTTCCTTGGTCAATTCTCCTGACAGTCTTTGTTCACAGACTTCCTGGACAGAGGTGGTGGGTTTTGTCTTTTACTGACCCTTGGTGAACCTTTTCTTTCTTTCCTTCCTCTTCCCCAATTTCACTTGATCCCAAATCTTTCTTGTATTGCGAGAATAAGTGTTCATTCCAAGTTCATCTCCTGCAGCTCACGTGCTTTTATATCACAAATCTCAGTTGCTCCCTGCTGGTCACGCTTGTTTTTTTCATAGTAAAAAGCCTTGGTCTGTGTGAAACCACTTCTATGAGGGCCCTTGATGTGGATGATGGCACTACAGAGTGTCATCTGAATTAGCTGCCAGGAAGATAAAGTGACTCATGTTAGCTTTGTGTGGCTCTTCTTTGTCCTCTTGCCAGACTTTCAGAGGAAGCATTAGCTAAGTTGGTAGTAGAAGACCTTACACAGGTAACTCCAGTGGATCTGCAGATACTTATCTCCCAGCCTTCCCATGATGCTTAAGGAGCCCTCAATTATCTTTTTAGGTCCATCCACCTCACACAAATGGCCAAGTATGCTAAAATCTCCCTGTTCTGCTTGCTTTCTGGCTCTTGAGGAGCTTGAATAGGCGATGGGACCCCTTGCACTAGCTTTTAAAGAACCTGAACAGACAATGGGGTACCCCGTGCTCTAGCTTCTGTGGAGCCTGAACAGGCAACGGGACAACTTGCACTAGCTCTTGAGGAACCTGAATGGGTGTTGGGACCCCTTGCGCTAACGTCCTGTCCTTGCAGGTCCAGCACCTGGACGCGCTGAGTGGGGAGGACCTGCTGCTGACAGGTGAGGTGACCTGGCGGCCGCTGGTGGAGAATGACGCCCGCAGCATCCTCAAGCCCCGCTCCCCTGTGTACAACGACGAAGGACTCTGAAGGCGCCAGCACCTGACATCTCCATCAGTCTGTCAGATCAGCCTGGGGAATGTGCCTGGAATTGAACTGTGCTGAGGCTGTGGGGTCAGGAAGGAAAAAATCTGCTGTTGAAAAGAAAATACTTAATTAGGTATCCTGTCCATGGTGACTCAGTAGCAAATTGGACAGCCATACTCTTCTGAATATTCACCTGCAAAATAAACAGTAGTTGTTTTGAGAACCTCTGTCCTTTTTATGGCACTGAGCGCTCCTTGCAGACAAACTGAAAGACCTGCCTTCTGTCTTTAGGAAACCAGGTGTTTCACCGTGACTTAAAGTTATCTCGAGGAGACATTTCTGTGCTTTACCTTGTTTGGAGCTGCTGCTTGGAGACACAGGGGTGTTCCTCTGCTCCTTGAATTGTTGTGAATGCACATCGGAGCTTTGCGTATTTGATGTCAATGTATTTTAAAAGCCTCTTGTCAAGATGGAATTGTCCATTTTTGCTTTAGTGGAGTTAAGAATTGCTTTAACAGAAGGGTTTTCTGTGAAAACTCTTTTTAGGAACTCTCTGCTCTGTTGCACAGGGATAGGAGGATGCAGAATGTAATGCACAGTCCCCACTAATGCTCCATGGCTCTAGCCATTTTAATAGAATAAAGTCCAAAACATGGCTGCACTGTCACTGAAAACTGCCTCAGAGCACTGGGTATTTCAGTCTGCCTTGCTGATATTTCCATATTCTTTTTAGAGTTGTGCTTTAAGAGTTTCTTCATGATGAGAACATCCCTTGTTTCTGCCTGTGGCTCTTGGTGGAACAGGACCAAGCTGTTCTGTGTCCACCACAGCAGTGGTCCAGGGCTTTTTAACCAGACCTGCCAACCCTGCTGGAAGGGAAGCTGTGTAGGGCTGTGCTGGAGATGACGCCCGGGCAGTAATGAGGGGAGCAGGAGCTCCGCTGGTGAGGTCAGCAGAGGCCGAGGTGCCCTGCGTGGGTGGATGGTTCACAAGGCTGTTTCCAGGTCAGTGGTAAAAACAGTTTTCATTTCTCTCCTGTCTAAAATCCTGGTCCTTAATAAATGTCAGTCTGGGTAACGTTGCTGTGTGTGCGTTTTCTGTGCCGCCTGTACCTTTGATAAGAATAAGCCCTATAATATCAGGATTTATTCCTAATAAAACTATTAAACAAGTGTCGAAGGTGATAATCCTTAATTTGTGACTCCTTAATCTGGTGAAAGTATGACTGTGCCCAGCTGTGACTGTTCTTCCATCTGAAGTTGTTTTTTTCCCATTGTGTGATTTTTGGGGAGTGTTTGACATCCCTTTCTCAATGTGAGGAGCAGTGGGATGCAGAGTGTTGGCTCCCAAACACTACCTTGCTTTTTTTTTGCCTTTTTTTTTTATTATTTTTAAATCTTCTCTTAGGGAGCCTTCTGCACAGAAAAAAGGCATTTTGTTATTTTTTTGCCAAGGCGAACTTCCTCGGTTTAACTTGTTATAAAATGAGTCAAGTAAAGAAACTCTGAATGTGTGAGGTGTATCCCCTCTCTGTGAAAACGTTACAGACCAAACTACTTGCTTGCAGTTTATTTAAGATGCTTTTGTTGAAAGCTGAGCTAAGCAGAGAAACCTCTTATGTGTGAAGTATTATACAGTGTGTGTGAGATAATAACACCTTGTAATTCATTACAGCTGGCTTGTATTTACATAAAAGAAGACTGAGCTGTGTAGGAATTTGCTGATTAATTTATTTTTAATGAGAGTGAAGTATACCAAGTACCAAAATAAACTTTACTTTGTGTATCTTACTGCTCCTGAAATAGGTGGAAAAATTAATGGTAGATATTTTGGCTCAAAGCTACATACATTAATTCATATACAAAACAGTCATTTAAACTTTAACCCCTTTCCTGCTCTGTAATTTAAACCTGGGCTGGTGTTATCCATGCTATGGGAATGGGGGACTGGGAGAACACCACCATCCACCCTGGTGTTGCTGGTCATGTTGTGTCTGTGGTACCGATGCTGTGAAGCCACCAGGGTTCCTGGACCACGAGGCTGGAGATGACAGTGCCTTTGGGAGGCTCAGTATGGGACAGCTCTTTTGGCCAAAATCACACACTTTCCTATATTTATGGGCAGAGGCTCCAGAACCTGTGGTGCCAGATTGTGGTCATTGGCATCTGCTTTTGCGCTTTTTATTAATAGGAGAATAAAGCCCTGTATCGGTGGCTCTGCTTCTTCCACAGAGCACCTCCAGCCACCACGCTGAGCCAGCAGCTGGGGGGGATATTTAAAGTGGCCAGGAGTTGGGGGGGGGTCCTGTTCAGAGAATAAGGCAGAAACTCAATGAATTTAAAGGGCAATGTGTTAGAGAGGAAAAGTACACTGGAGGCTACATGGGACAAGAGAAGACTCTGCTTCCCAGCCATGAGTTACCTGGAGATGGGGTTTGGATGTAGAATATGACCCCTCTTACTCTTGTGGGCTGCATGTCAATAGGCTAGAAATGTGCCTTTGCCAATATCTTACATGTAAAATATTTTTGCAACCAGAATTTTGAGTCCTTGAGAGAGACCACATTTCCAGGAGCAAAACCTGCACCTTGTGAAGGTTACAGCAGCTGGGATCAGCAGTTGAAGGTGATGCCTGTGTCCAGTGCAGCAGAAGACAGCGGTTTGAGCCAAAAATCAAGCCCATCTTCTCCCATTTTCAAGGTTTTGCAGAGGGAACAACTAAAGGTATTTTGCTTATGGGTAGTCCTTTCTTCAGGCTGCTGGGTTTTTTGAAACTGGTCTCCAAGGGTTGGCTTGAGGGTGCTCACTGTGTTTTAAGTGAATATATGCATGTGTGTTTCTTCTAGGAGCCATGTTGAGTGCTTTAGTAGCCAACCCGGCCTCCTCTCTCATACATGGAGTTTGGACATCACTCATTATTCCAAAAGACTCATTGCCTCAGCTTTCCCAGGTGTCTTAAAATCAAGAGCCATGAGCCTGTAGGAAGCTCTCACTATTTCAGCTCGATCTTGGCTTTCTTCTTTCTGTGGGTGGAAGGGAAGGGCCACTGCTCGGTGTCTTCCCTCCCTTCTCTGCTGCTTTGCACCAGTGGGAGAGGAGGTGTCCACGGGGTCAAACTTGGGAAGTATCTTGCTTCAGACTGATGTTCTGAGACATGTTGGAGTAGGGAGAGATTCACCTCACACCCTTCGATTCTGTATTTTAGGTGGTCAAATGTTTTTCTGTGTCGTCTCAGTGTGTTCACACCACCTTTTGGTATTTCTGTCTAACAGCTTTCTCCTGCTTCTTTAAACAGCTGAAGTGCTGAGAGCACAAGCATCCTTGGGCATCTCCACATTCCCTGTGTTCTCCAGGTGCCCAAGCCCTGTCAAAGTGCACTTACCACTTCCCAGGTTTACAACTCTCATCCTCACCTTCCTCAAAGGGAGGTCTGTGGTCACGCTTCTGCCCTACTGAGCCCTGGGGTCAGAACTGCTGCTCCTGACTTGGTGGTTGGACTCACCCACAGACTTCTCTCACTTGGCCTTTGGCAAATAAGGTGAGCATAAACTGGAGATGGGAGTAAGAGCAAATTTCCCAACCTCCCCGATCTTTAAACTGGATGAATGGAGAGAGGTAAAGAACAGCAAGCTCATGGGAAGGGGTGGGGAATGGTTCTGCAAGCCTGGTCCTTGCAGTGTCTGCCACAGTAGTGGGAGGGACGCCATACCCGGTGACCCACTCTCATCATTTTTCCACACTCTCCCATTTCCAAGACCCTGCAGAGAAAGCCTTCCTTCTCAAATTTCCTTCAGAGATTCAACACAGGCCTGGCGCAGTCTACTTGTAGCATTTCGATGGGACCAGTTTAATCCTGAGCATGTAGCAAAGGTTCTCTGCATCCCCAACATATGCTCAAGTACTGCTTGAGGATTTGGAAGAGTGTAATCCCCTCCACAGGTATCTTGAGCAATTCACAAGCTCCTCTTGAACTCCAAAGAGGACTTGGACTGAGTGTGCTTTCTTCCAGGAAGATGAACATACCAATGCTGGGAGTCACAAGTGTTTACCTTAATACCTAGAAATTACTGATATTCTGCTATTAGAGTTGTGCCACCAATACAGCAGTCATCTGTCATGATGTTCTCCAGCTTCTCAGGCCCCAGCAGAGGTGTTTGATTGTGGCCATGGCCTAGCACGTGGAGGTGTTTTGGCTGGTGCTGGTGGCAGCTAATTTCTTAGTAGACAACCACCGTAGAGGCACCTGCCCTCCCCATCAAGCTCTTCACATTTGCCCTGCTTTGTCTGACCTCTGTTGTCTTCTTGTGTAATAAATGCTAATTGAGGCTTTTTTTGCTCTTTTCTCCATGAGAGGCTGCATTAAACTCTTGCCCCACTCCTTCTGCTGAACCTCAGGCTGGGTTGGGCCGTTGGTGTCCTACAGCAAGATTAACACGTCTTCCAACAGTCTGAGTGATGGTACCTCTGGCACTCCGCCGCGTGCCTGAGGGACCCATATCTCCATCCTTGGGGCATATTGTGCCTATACAGCCTGCCCCTCAGCGCTCTCTGGCTTTTCCTGCAGGTCTGAAAAGCCAAGAGGAGGGCAGAAGCTTACATGGGAGCCTAGGAAAGTCGGCAAGGACACGGGAAAGACCCTGAGGCTTGACAGGGGTGAGAGGTAGGCTCTGCTGCTGGGACAGTTGTGCTGTGCTTGTGGAGTGCCCACCTCTCTGCCTGCAAAGGGAGTATCGCCTGTGGGTGCTGTGCTGTGATGGGGCAGTCACGTATTAATGATCTTACGATCCTTTCCAGACTCCTGGTGAGCCTTTTTTTTTTACTGCTGTCCCTTCTTCAGGTGTTTGGGGCTGTCCTGTGCATCGTACGTGTGTTCTTCCTGAAGTTGCTGAACATGTTGAGGGAGTACTTGTTTTGCTCACAGTCATTCAACCTGCTTAGCAGCTTGCTCTGCTCATTTGTGGGACAGAAGAGACATTTGGGCCTCATCCTTGTACTGGGAAAGCAGAGCGGGAGCTCACACAAGTGTGATTCCATCGCCTGCTGTTGCCTTTCAGTGGCTGCTCCAGATGGAGCAGCTGTGTGTGCTGGGACCAGCTAGGGAGTTCAGGTCAAGTGACAACAGAATTGCTTGAGGGGCCTGGGGCAGACTGGTGTAAACTATTTAAACTATTTCTGTAAACCAGAAATATCCACTGTCCCATCCTTACTATCTCATGCAGGTATGTCTAGTGGAGCAGGAGGAACCTGCAGCCTGTTGCTGAGCCTGGGTCTGGTTGGTGCTGGTGTGTTACTGCAGCTCTTCTGGGCGGGAAGAGCTCCCTCACTCCTTTTTAGGGAGCAAAGAGTCTGGCACCGACAAAGCCTTCATTAGCGATTATGTCACTGACTAAAAGAGTGAGCTGGGCTCCTTCCTGCCTCATCCCACCTGTCAGCCTCCTGGGCTGCCCCACATCCTGCCAAAGAAAGCATCTTAGCAGGATTTACTCATTGTCCCACATCCTTCCTTCCGTACCCTCTTCCTCCTGGTAACGAGAGCCACCGGTGTGACAATGCCCAGTTGTATTTCTGTGTATTTCCTTTGGAAGAAGAGAAGGAAGAGGTGTCTAAAAGGGCTTTTTCACATGTTCAATGCAGGGGAGCAGCTGAGGGACGAGGCACACGATGGTGCTTCTCATGACGGCTATCAATCAGGACCCTGAGCAGCTCAGAGTCTCGAAGGGCCACCAGAGCAACCCCACCTTGGCTTTCCTAAATGGCACATGGGTGGTGGGCACCTCAGGGCAGCAACTGGAAAGAACCTACGTGCTGGCCACGGCACTGAGCAGGGAGCCAGCAGAGGAGGAAGGGATGTCCACCTTCCCTGCCATCATGAGTGGGGAGATTGTTTGGCTACAGCAACTGGTGCTCAGTGCCCTTCTTCCACTGCATGGAGGCAAAGCTGTCTCTGCTCTTATTTGGAAAATCTGTCAGATCTCAGCGCAGTAGCTAAAATTTGGACTTTTCCCATCCAGCTGCGCTTGTTGTTTCCAGCCAGGCAGTGATTTCTGCACAGTGCCTTCCAGAAACACCTATAGATAAGCACGTTGGAGCGGTGTGATGTTTCACTGTAGAACATGGGGATTTCAGTCTGGAATAAAGAGAGCAGGGGGAAAAGCGAATCTGGTTTCTACTGTCCCCGGGTGAGTGCTCCCCAAGAACTGCACTATAGTGAAACACGTTGGCAGGCTCCCTTCCACTTGGGCTTGAAGAGGAAGCAGCAGTTACATTTTATGGAAAACCCAGCTGAGGTGCTTGTGTTTGGTGAGCTCCGAGGAGGCCTGCAGTGGGACACAGGAATACAGAATTGCCTAACACTTGGATCCTGCCTGAGATGGGGTCCCAGCCAATATACGACTGCCTGGGGACACTGACTTGGAAGTGGGACCTGGGGTGTGTGTTGCATCAGAGGGAATTTTCCCCTTGTCTTTTGTCTGTTGGTTGCTCAAGGTGTGGAGACAACACTTCCAGATAAGATCCTCGCTTTTCGCTGGCAAAACCTGGCTGATGCGATTCCCACATCCTGAGCTGGCAATCTGTCTGTGGGGTGTCAATTAGAGACACTTATCTCTTTGCCAGGCAGCAGGGACAGGATACTTCTCCTCTCGTTTTAGATGTCTGCGTGGTGCACCTTGTGCCGCTGGCTGGTGCAGACCAAGTTCTCCTGCTCCATGGGGAGAGATAAGCCCTTTCCTGGCCCATTTCATCTGACCTATTTCAGGTGGCTGCTGCAGGGAGGCCACTGGCTCCCTAGAAATCTGCCTCTCCCCATCAGCGCCGAAGAAGCCCAGTCCAACAAGCTTGGCTGGGAATGTTTACATCGTTTGTGCTTTCATGTGCTGAGGTCCATGAGAAATTACTGGAGGGGGAGTCGATGATTACCAAAGACCAGCTGAAGACAGTGGAGATCCCTTTGCTTTGCAGAATCAGCAGAATCTGGCAGAAAACATGCATTTGATGACTTTTTTAAAATGCACGTTCTTTTCTGCTCTTTAACAAGGCAAAAAGTAGGGTGATGTTGCCCTTCTTTTATGTTATCACCAAGGTGATGTCATCATCCCTGGCAAAGCAGCTCCAGAAAAAAGCCCATCATGTTATAGCCCCTTGTCTTTGGGTTTTTTTCCCTAAATTTCCTTACATTGCGTTTGGCTGCTTGCCTCACATTTTAAGCTAATATTGTTCTTTAAGCTGCTCTAACACTGATTTACACCTATAACTCTTCTGTGCCAGCAGCTTTATTGTGATTTTGTTTTATTGTGCTTTATTGTGATATTGTGGCAGGCTGAAAGAGCTGGGGCTGTTCAGCCTGGAGAAGAGGATGCTCCAGGGAGACCTTAGAGCAGCCCTTCAGTATCTGAAGGTTGCTCCAGGAGAGCTGGAGAGGGACTCTTTGTCAGGAAGTGTAGTGATAGGACAAGGGGGAATGGTTTTAAATCAGAAGAGGGCAGATTTAGATTAGATGTTAGGAAGAAATTCTTTGCTGTGAGGGTGGTGAGGCACTGGAACAGGTTGCCCAGAGAAGTTGTGGCTGCCCCATCCCTAGAAATGTTCAAGGCCAGGCTGGATGGGGCTTGGAGCAACCTGCTCTAGTGAGAGGTGTCCCTGCCCGTGGCAGGGGGGTTGGAACTGGATGATCTTTAAGGTCCCTTCCAACTCTAACCATTCTGATTCTATGATTTTGTCTTATATCTCCTCTCCACAGCTGCTAACCCTGCACTTGCTGCCTTTGCAGCACAGCTGTGGTGGGCAACTGAAATTTGCTGACTGAACCTACCTTTGCTTCTGTCCTTGCCGTTTGCACAGTCCCATTAAGGGCTCATTCTCACTTCAGGGATCTAAAGACCAGGCGGCTCATCTAAGCTCGTCCCACTCCACCTGTAGCCCGTGGAGAGGGACAGTCCCCTGGGGACATGACTCATCCCAGCTGAGTTAGAAGCTGGTGTCTGAATGTGCCAGTTCACACCTGGCTGTGGCTGTTTCTCTTCAGTGACTATCGCCTGGTGACTATTAGAGGGCAGACATTTAGATCTGAGATGACTTAATTTAGCCTGGATGAGTTTAATCTGCAGGGGTTTGTAACTTGCAGATAAAAGGCTGGCTGATTAGATCTACTTCTCCAGCCAGTTCTTCATTCCCTGGTTGGCCTCTGTGGCGCTGAGTAGCTCCAGGGTCAGGTCGGTGGTGCAGGCTCTCCCAAGCGCCTCTCCTGCACCATTTCTCCTGGGCTGTAGTGTCTTCTGGGTGGTGCATCCCAAACACAGCGCTTTAAATGACATATGAACCTCTGCCTGTATGATTTCTCCAGAAATAGCAATGTGATGCTTTAGGGAAGCTGGAGGTGGCTGATCCCAGAAGACACGGCACATGGACAGTGCCGTCGCTCACACAGCGCCAGGCTCCTGAGTTTGAATGTTCCTTCCCTGAAGGATTTCCAGGGGGGTGCTAAAAGACTAGATATTGCTTTTGCACCGTGTGGTGTTTGAGCTGTGCTAAGATCCCTGCTGTGCTTCACACAAACACTCCGACCCTCTGATATCCAAAAAAAAATGGTGTTTTGGCTTTTTTTTGCCAAGTGTCAGCCTGGCAGAGCCCAGGCTCCCAAGGAGGAGTGTTAGCCGTGGTTCAGGAATACATAAGTTTCTTGGCCAGGTCTGATTATCCACTTGGGATATTTGTATTTCATTATAACTGACACTGAGAAGCATGTTTGATTTGGAACAAATTTCAAGCAGGAACAAGTTTCAGCATCTGCATTTTCACTGTGAGCACAATGAGGGACAAAACAGGTTAGAGCCTGCTTGGCCAAGGGTGGGGACCTCTCGAGAGGGGAGGGCAGCCTGTGAATCAGTTACAGGGAAAGAGAAGAAGCAACTTGAGCAGCTGATCTTCCTCCCCTTGCAAAAGGGATACTCTAAGCACTAAGTGTCAGGTGTGTTTCTTAGGAAGCCAAGTGAGGGAGAGCCAGCTCCTCCCCCAGAGTGGGAGGCTGTACCTGGTGATTAACTCCAGAGCAGAGGAGTGGAGCTCATGCTGAGTCCTGAGGGAACCTGTTGGGAGGAGCTCAGGAGTGTAAGAGGGCTGGCAAGGAACTGGAGTCGGACAGGAGACTCATCCAGCTGGAGAGACGCTTCTGGGCATCACCACCTCTGGTCATGTTCAACTACCTGGCAGTAGAGGTGAGACCCCAGCTTCACCGCGGCTATGGGAGCCAGCAAGGGGTTTCTGGGCCGCTGAGGAGCCGCCTGGAGCAGCTGAAGAAGCCGTGGTGGAGGGAGGCCACCCCGCTGGTGCTCCAGCACAGTGAAACAGCCCGGCTGGCCATCGACGCCTTTCTTGAGCAGGGGGAGCGTGGCTACCTGAGTGCCATCGCTGAGGACCGGGAGCTGCCTTTCCTTTCCACCCTGGACATGGAATATATCAGCCATCAGAGAAACCAAGGCATTCCGGATTCCAGCACTGTAAAAGACAAAGAGGCTGACCCTGGTGATGTGGACGGTGGAGACAGGTCCTCCCTCAACTCTGAACTAACCTCTGGCACCTACTTTCCACTCATGTCTGATGTGCACCCTCCGGAGCTGGAGCTGGGGTGGCCAGGGACACCGCTCTTCACAGTGTCTGGTCAGACTCAAGCCACTGTAATTTTCCAAAGAAACAAAGCCAACAGCATTAAGGATTTGCTCCGGTCTCTGATCAGCCGGGCACGGACGGTACGTATCCAGCTGCATCCCTGGAGCGTGGGGTCTTGTGCCGCAGCACCCCAGTGCTGGTGGCTGGTCCCACAGCTTCACACCACAGGCTCCTGGCTGTTGCCACTCCCTAGGTGTCACGATAGGATTGCTGGTTCTCTAGCAGACCTGTAACTGTTCCTGTCCTTTCCTTGGTGTTTTTTGTTGTTGTTTTTTTGTTTTTTTTTTCCTGCCTGGAAAAATGTCACCCAGGCAGTGCTCTGCCAGGTGCTCTGCGTCTGTGTTTGTGGGTACCACAGCATGGAGTGGAGTGGGCAGAGTTAGGGCTTGTGTCCCCCAACCATCTAGTGTCCCCTAGCCAGCCCAGCTGCCCTCTGCCAGGGAGTCTGCACAGCCAAGGCTTTTCTCGAGCCCTGAATGTCACATTAAGCAGGAGAAGAGGGTACCACTGAGTGAGAGAGTGGGAGAACGCAGAACCTGGGTAAACTTGCTGGACTGAAAATCCCTGGCTATGGTTTGCTGGTTTGCAATGGGTTAGAGCACATCATTGTCTGCTCTAGACTCAGTGTCTGTGCCTCTCTGAGGATGAGTAAGATCAGCACATTTTGCCCCATCGTACAGATTCTGCTGCAGATCCGGCAACCCCCGGATGTAATAAAACTTGGGTGACTGCAGCTGTGCCTACCCAGCACAATCCTGGCCTGAATTTACTTGCTAAGTTACTCTCCTTCTTGTTTCTTTGCAATTTGGCGCTCTGCTGTGTACTGAGCCACAGCCTGGACAGCTGGTTCTCAGGCACATTTTCAGCTTTTATTGTCTTTGTCCTCTTTACGGTTATTTCCATCTGTTCCATATTATTTTTTCTTCTGCAGTATTTAATTTCAGTAGTGTGGAGATACCAAGGGAACATTTAGTGCAAAGTTCACTTTTAACAAGTCGGCTTCTGGGCAATTTATCTTATCGCTAAAGGAGTTTCTCATTTATCTCTACTTCAATTCATGGCTGCCCAGTGCAGAAAGTTGGCGATACCAAATGGTTCAGCCTGGATGTCAGCTGTGTCTGGAAAACACAAGCTGCCCTGGGCAGACAGAACTGGAATGGTATCTTCTGTCACTATTTGCAGACCTGAGAAAAGTTATGTTGTCCTCAGCAGATGCGGGTGGAGCCATGCAGCAGCTCAGATTGCTCTGCGGCATCACAACAGCATCACAGAACCACATATCCCCTTGAAATTTGGGTGTGATATGAAGTAAATGGGGATCTTCTTAGATTTTGTCCAAAAGAAGAGAGTTTTTCCCTGTAAGCTACTGCTGGTTGAAAGCAGCCACTGCTTAATGCCTGAACTTCTCTTGCACCTTTGTAGGCAAATATGGGAAGTTCTGTCCAGGAAATAAGTGACAAAAAGCTTTGTTTGTCCCTGCAGACAGCTGATTTATGATCTCTTAACTGATGAGGAAAGTCCTGTGACGCTGTGATCCACATTACTTTTAAGCAGTGGGGATTAAGACGTAGTCACGGCAGAATGCACAGAGTAAATGACTACCGAGAAACGTCCCCTTGTCACTTAGCACATGTATGCTGGTACTATGATCCTTTAAATCACACCACAAACACCTTCCAGCTTTCCCAGCTCACAGGAACTTCTCCGTGGCTGCAGGCAGGTGGCGCAGGCAGTAGATGCTCTATTGGACTTTTAAGTCCATTTTGAGCATTCTGCTTTTGTTGTTGTTGTTGGCTTAAAAAAGCACTGACAATTGTCAGCCCTTTATGTTCAAGCTGGACATTTTCACACAGTGTTTTTGACTCCCACATGAAATGTGAGAAGGAGTTTTCAACCATCTTGTTGGTTTATTACTGATATTTTACTGGCTTCTAGGTTGGCAACTCTGGCCAATGCTTCCCATGATTAACTCTATCAGTGATGGCAGTTCGAGCTCCTTCACAACTGCAGTTACTGAGTCATTTTGCTCATCAAACCATGTTACCTACATGTAACATAGTTACCTGCTATAGACTATAGACCAACCACAGGTAAAAACACCTTTTCTTGAAGTGCCAGTAGCAGCTGTGTGGAGAACCACTTGCTTTTTAGGTTTTCAGATGCTGTTTCTGCGTTTCAAATGTTCTCTGCTCTAGACTTCAAGCTCTCATTGCACATCCCCCTTCTGCAGCACATTTCTCCTGCATGCTGACAGCTAACATAGGAGGGGGTCGGATGCTGGTGGGACATGGGAAAGGTGCTGAGATCCCTGGATGCTTTAACTGGGCCCTACAGATGGGCAGGCATGTGGCTCCAAATGCTGTTTGGTTGTTTTCTCCTGTACAGTCATACAGAACAACATCAGCTGATGTGTTTTGCAACAGCATATTTGTACTGACAAATCAGCAAAAAGGGCCTTTGCTTTATTGGTACCTTTTGCTGGCGCGGTTGGTCTTTCTTCTTTAGCCGTATATAACCAGCTGTCTTTGAAGATGTATTTTCAGATTTGAGCTTTTCTCTTTGCAGACATAAGGAGATGCAGCGCAGCCACACCTTAGCCTTCATTTGATAATGCTATTACAATTTCACTGTTGTTGGGTGAGCTCCAATGTGTTTTTGACTGTCCACGCTGCTCCTTTTGCCCTTCTTGTACAACCCTGACGCTGTCTGCATTTACGTCCCGTGACAGAAGGGTCACCCGTGGTCCCCCAGAGAAGCAATGTGTCATTTCAGATGACAATATTACAGTAATGACCAAAACCACACTGCTATTGACAAATACCAGTAAAACCAGCTGTGCTGGTTAGAAACCAGACAGATGGCAACCCCAGTGGGTGCTGGTAAGTGCTGTAATTCCCAAAGTGACTGCAGTAATTGCTGAATTGTGAGTTTGCAGAAGTGGATTTAGAAATGTCATGATTTAACCCTACCAGTGGCCAGGGGTGAGTTTTCTGGAGCCTGTGGGGCAGCTGTATCTTTGCAGTGGGCGGTAGGCTTGGAGGCCATGATCAGTGTGGTGAGGAACGGGGATGCTCTGAGCCAGCCCCAGCCTTGCAGCTCCCACCACTGACGTCGAGGGGCTGGAGGCGCTGGGCATGTGTTGCTCAGGTTTGTTAGGCTGGATTGACTGAAATGCCCAAGGCTTTCACATGTGAGACATGAGCTGTCAGGAGCCTGAGCTGGAGATGGTACTGTTGGAGTTATCCTTGGAATGCTGTTGGAAATTATCTTTGAGGCTGAGTGTCTCTTACAGTTGTCTTGTGGCACCCATGCTTGGAATGGCTAGCCCCACCGTGGGTGCATCTCCAGCATGCAAGGCCATGGCAGGGCATGGCCTCCCCTCCCTCCCCAATGCAGTGGCCGTGAGGCTGCCAGTCTTCTCACCCAACATCGACTGCAGGTGCTTGCCCACCAGGAGCAACTCTACCCACATCCCTCCTGTGAAGGGATGGCATACGAGGGAGGCTGCAAGTAGAGCTATAGCCTGTTCCACCTCCTGATGCCAAGCAAAGACTCACTTTGGAAAACATGAGTCTGACTGCCACGCAAGGCTCCACCCAGCTTGCACAAGCTGGCATGCCACTGCCTGGGGCACCTGCTCCGACGCCGGAGCCCTGCCACCAGGCTGCCAGGAGGTGCAGGTCTGCCTGGCAGCCAGCAGCAGCCAGCCCAGGGTGGCACAGGTGATTCTGTGCCACCTCCTGCCGTGCACGGCCGTGGCTGCTGCCTGCCCAGCCTCTGGCAGCCAGCACCACAAACGGGCAGTGCCATTGTGGGGCAAACAAAAGCCCCAAACTCTGCCAAAGCCTGTGAGCACCAGTAGAGAAAAGGGAGATGGTGTGGACCTTCTGTGCACATCAGCACAAGCAGTGCCTCTGAGCGTGTGGAATCTGGGGACGAAGGAGCATTGGTCTCTGTTGGTTCTGTCATACTGTCTTCCTAAGCCAAGTTGAGATTGTCTCCGGGGCCAGGCCAGCCTCAGACCTACGCCTGAGATGAGCAGGAGTATCGTGAGGCAAGTGTGGCTGAGAAGAACTTGCCTGAGGCTTTACACAAGATTCAGGCTATAGATTTTTCTTGATGCTTCATCATGAGAGAATGGGTGACCCATCAGAGTAATTTGGCTGAATTGCCTTTGGGTTTTGGCTGGAGGCCAACGGGGAAAGATGTGGTGAAGTCCTGCTTTTTTTTGTGTGTGGGTCTTGGTGGTACCTAATGCCTATAGCCCAGCAGCAACATGAATTTGGGAAGTTAAAGACGCTTCTCGCTGCTTCCAGAGCTCTTCCAGGGCTGACAATGCTGTCCATGCCAAATGGGCATGTTTCAGGAGGGCAGAAGAGTTTGCCAGAGCCTCATAAGACATCACTCATGAGGGATACAAAAGAGGTGCCTTTAGGAGTCAGACTCTAAGGGCTGGATCTCTCAGGGCCAGGCTGAGAGGGTGGCGGTGTGGTTTTGGCCTGGACAGTCAGAATGACTTTTAGCTCTTGATGACAGCTGTCTTGTGTCCCACATGGATGCCTGGGATCACACCAGCCTCCAGGAAGGTTTTCCCCAAACTCTGCTGTGGTGGCCTGGGCCAGGAGTCTTCTGCAAGGTGTTGAGGACCAATGACAGTGTGTAAGATATCATCCCAGACTGAGGGAAATGCAGATGGACAAGATTTCTTGGCTCTATCTGTTGTCCAGGTTGCAGGTCATACTGTACTTTGACTTTTCTAGTTCTGTGTCAACTCACTTGTAGGTACTTGTCATGACATACCTTCCATTTTCTGTATTTTCCTTCCAGTTTTTAGAGAATTCATTTAGCCAAGATGATCTGCCACCTCCTGTCCCCTCTCCACAGTGGGATGGGTTGCCAGAGCCATCCTCAACCTCATTCTCTAAGGAACTGGCAGTTCTCTTTCAAATGGCTTTCCTTTTTTAAAGCCCCTCCCTCGGAGACCTTGACTTGCAAGTCTTCATTTCATTTTTCTGAGCTAGATTGTCTTGAATTTTTTATTATTTTTTTTTTTTTAAATAAAGTTAGTGTTAGTCCTCCTCCCTGCTGTTCGCTTTCATAACTACCACTTGCACCCTGGGCTGCATTAGCAAGAGTGCTCCCAGCAGGGAAAGGGAAGGGATCCTTCCCGCGCACCTTATTTTACCATTTTGTCTAGTTGCCTCTAGGATGTAATCTTGGAACAAGGACATGTACATACTTGATCAAGACACCTTCTCCCTTACCTGGCACTGTGTCCTTCCTGAAAAATGTGATACTTCTTTATATTAATACATTATAGTCATCTGGGGAGTCACTCGTGCCAACTGAGTAACGATTTCAGTCAGCCTCTGCTCTTCTGTTTATATGCTGTATTTCTGGCACACTTGCTTAAGGCAATGTGTAGCTCTTGCATCAGGGGTATTCGGAGTTTGTGCGTTTATGTTACCCTTTCATCTATTTCTTTCTGTGAATGACAGAAGAGAGAGGAGGGAGCTAGCTGGGGAATGTCCTCATACTTAATAAAAATGGGGGGTTTTCTGCCATGGTGGGGCTGTGAAACGCAAAGGTCCAGAAGCAACGTCCACTCATGTGGCCACAGACACTCAGTAACTCAGGAGGTTTGAAGACTTAATTCAAAGTTTAAAGCACAATTCACTTGGGTTTAGATTTCAACAGTCTCTTGTTTTTCCTCCCCCTCTTTTCTTCTGCCCAGGTGATAGCAATTGTGATGGATCTGTTCACAGACATGGAGATACTGTGTGACCTGCTGGAGGCCTCGAGCAGACGGCACATCCCCGTTTACCTGATCCTGGATGAAGAGTACTTGAAGCATTTTGTGGAAATGTGCAGTAAAATGGCTCTTACTCAGGACGACTTCCCAGTAAGTTTTCAGTCCTACACTGGGTACGATAAATGGGTCTTAGAATTAGTAAAAACCAAGTACGCTTTGCTCTTTTTCCTCCACCTGGTCCCAGGGACCTTATCCCACTGCACCAGGTGAAAATACCACGGCTGTCTGGTCTAGGAAATTGAAATCTGTCTGGAAACACACAGTCCCATACCTTGATGTTTTGTGGTCCTCGTTTCAGTTTTACATGTGAGTGGTGTGCAGGGGAGGCCGGTAAGATGCAGTGCCTTACAGAACACTTTGCTGGGCTGGGGCAGACAGACAGAGGTCAAAAACATGTTCATGTGGACCTGTATCATTTCCTTTCCCCTTCTGTTCAGCCCCTGCTCTAGGACACAGAATTGCACAGAGTTCAGATCCCTGAGCCCAGAGTCTGGCCAGAGCTGGTGTTGGGCAGTAGCTGGGTGGGGAAGGGAAGCAGTAAGTCCCTTCAGGTGTCCTGATGCCAAACGTAGTGTTTCCTCCAGCGCTCCTGCACTGCCTCAGGATAAAATGGCATGTTGAGGTCTGCTTTTCAGCTCTGCAATTCAGCTGTGGGTTCAGGAGAGGTTTGTGAAGAGCCCAATTCCCTGCATAGTGGGGTGCCCATCAGCAACAGAGCAGGGAGACCATAAAAATTAACATGTGGGTGCAACAAGCTCTTGGGAACTTCCAGACTCAGGAGTACACTCCAGTTCCTTGCTGCTCCTCATATAGTCTTTTGGGCTACCGCCTATCAATGGAAGTTAGGGATTTTGTTGTCTTTTGCAAGCCCTGCAAGGAAGGCAATCCTGGATGTGCCCCTGCACTGGGTGTACGGGATTCCCTGCAGGGAACTCTCTTCTAGCCACCAATTTTATGGATTTTTGCTTCTTCTCAGTGGGGAATGCATGGAAGGCATCCAGTTACCTTAAACCCATTCTTAACTACATACAGGCTGAGAAAAATGCAAAAATAGTGTTTTACAGCATTCAAAATAGATGCAGTTACAAATGTCTTAATTTCCCCTCATTTTTAACCTGTATGCACAAAGAGGGCCTTCCTTTTCTCCCTGTGTTGGTGATGCTCTGACCTTTCTTGCTTCTTGCAAGCCAGGCCCATTTCATCCTGCCTCCTTAGGTGGCAACTGTTAGGGGAAAACTGGTTCATAGAATCATGGAATGGTTAGAGTTGGAAGGGACCTTAAAGATCATCCAGTTCCAACCCCACTGCCCTGGGCAGGGACACGTCCCACCAGACCACGTTGCTCCAAGCCCCATCCAGCCTGGCCTTGAACCCCTCCAGGGATGGGGCAGCCACAGCTTGTCTAGGAAACCTGTTCCAGTGCCTCACCACCCTCACAGCAAAGAATTTCTTCCTAATATTTAATCTCAATTTTCCCTCTTCCAATTTAAACCTGTTCCCCCTTGTCCTGTCACTCCACTCCCTGACAAAGAGTCCCTCTCCAACTCTCCCAGAGCTCCCTTCAGATACTGGAGCGTGTTTGCTTTCACAAATAAGCGCATCGCTGAAGTCAGCTAGTGGGCCCCAATAAATTCCATTTCTCCAAAATGTATCTTATTTGCTTCTTATCCAAGAGCCTGACTTGCCTTTTTTTTTTTTTTTTAATTAAAATTAGAATGAGTTTACAACTATAGAGATGTCTATGGCTCTTTGTTAGACCTGGTGTCATGTCTTGTGCGTTAGTAGCTAGTTAATGCTTGCCTCCCTCATCCAGTGACTCATCAGCAGGTCTCAATGTGAAGTGTCCCTTAAGTGGATGCATCTCAAGCAGAACATACGTGCTTGATATCCACGTCTAAGTGGAGTGAGTGTACGTATTTTATTCCTGTCTCTGAGTTGTGACAGGATGTGATGGTGGATCCCCATTTGGAATAATTGGTGGCAGTTTGGGGTTTAATGGGGAGTTTGGGGCAATTGGCCCTTCAGTGTCTTACTTCTAAGAACATTTGTGTGAGCCCGCTGATGTCAAACCCTGGTGCTGAGCATCCATAAACCCCGCAGTGCTACATCGAGCATCGGCAGCAGTCACTGCAGAAGATCTAGCTGTTGGATTTTTTTCAAAAGGCCATCTGCTGAGCCTAAAACTACTGTCTAAATCTAGTGAGAGCGGTTCCTGGCAGGCTCCTCTCCTGCAACACGACAGAATTCTCATCATGTTTGGACAACTCAGTGCCTGGATTGCCAAGAGTAAGAGAATGGAAAAAATGAGCCAGGTTATCAGAAGCACACCCAGCCTTGGAAAGGATAGAGGGAGGGAAGAAATACTGTGGTGACAAATCTATGGGATATCCCTTGTTTAAAGTGATTTTAACTTCCCTGAGGGGGAGAGGAAGTTTCTCCCAGTGAGAAGGAGTATTACTAAAACCTCAGCCCTGGAAGAAAAAAATCCCTGTCTTGATTGGCAAGAGGATTTTGTGAACAACTCCCCAAGCATCCAGCATATCTTGCCCTGTATCAGGAACTTGTGGTGACATTTCAGGGGATCACAGATTAATGCAAGTTAGCAGGGACCTCAGGAAGTCACCAAGGCCAACCTCCTGCTCAAAGCAGCATCACCTGTGAGGTCAGACATGTCCCCAGGGCCTTACCTGGTCTAGTCTTGAAAATCTCCAAGTGTGGAGACTGCACAGCCTCTCTAAGCAACTTGTTCTAACTGCCCTTATGGGGAAAAAGTTTTTCCCTTCTCATAGCTGACAGATGTTCTGGGACATAAGAAGGCAACAAGGGAGAGCCACAGTGCAAAGGTTGTGAAGCTTCAGCTCTGTCTCTGCTAAAAGTTTCCATGAACTGAAGAGAAGACTGGACAAGTACCTGGAGAAGAGGTCCAGGGCTGTTTTTTTCCCACTAAGTCAAACCTCAAGAGGCTCAGGAAACCCCCTGAGCAGAAAACAGATTCAACAGGAGTTTTAGGGGGCAGAATCATAAAAGATTGCCACCTTCCTGCTCTTCCCCAACTGCCATTGTCCACTGCAAGAAATGAACTGTTGGGTCAGATGGACCAGGCTCTGGAGGAGATTTGCTGCAGCTCTGATGCCCTGAAGGCAATGATGCTCCTTGGGTGGGCAGGGGGACTTCTTCAGCATGACCTGAGAGTCCAGCCATTCCCACCCCGCCGCCACAAGCTCCCCAGAGGACGTTTCCCGGAAGCCCATCTCCTGCCCACAGGGCCTCTGACAGAAGAGCAGAGCTGTCAGGGATGGAGTCACCCCGCCACAGGGTGACTGTCTCCTGCTCCTCACCCCCGAGGCATGACTTCCGCGCCCTCAACCCCACGTGAAGGCAGAGACTGGGCGAGCCGGTCCCTGGCTGCGCGGGGGCAGCCCGGGGAGGCCACGCATACTCAACCTGCCTGGGAGAAGGAGGAGGAGGGGATGCAGTGGTGGAGGGGTCTGTGCCCTGCAGAGAGCACCTGTAGGCAAATTGCAGCTGTTTACGCTTTCCTCTTGCTGTTAAAAAGCACTGGGGCTGGCCAGGCTGAGGTCTGCTGCGTGGCAGAGGTGACACTGCCACCTCCACCAGATGCCCACCATGGGTAGCACCACCTCGGCCAAGGGGCACAATGGCCCACGTCGCCTGTGCAGATCGACCCAACTGCCATGAGCCTTTGTCTTCTGCAGGGCTGATGCTACGCAGGGACCGGCTGCCCACAGAGGGATCAGCTGGGCCACAGGCAGGCGGTGACAGTTTGTGACAGCTCCTGGTATGCCAAAGCTGGTGGCCAGGGAGGTGGCCCGGAGGAGCAGCAGGGGATGGCCTGGCAGGACAGCCAAGGTGCAGCCTCAAGGATGTTCCTTTACACCCAAAGTGTTTTCTTTGGCACTGTGTCATATAGGCCAGGCCAGTAACAGTTTCCAGTGACTGTTCTCCTCCTCTGCCTTCCCCAGCTGAGGTGCAAATAACTCTTATTAAGGGCAAAACCCTCACATTACGAAAAAGACTCCTGTGGTTACTGAGAACCACATTTCCCACTTGGTACTGGGCAGCTGGTTTTACAGGCCAAAGTTGTATCAGAGAAGTTCTTTGCATCTTTAAAGCAGATGAGGATCGAGCCTGTTTCACTGGAGTACAGCAGCTGAAAATTTTAAATATACTGATAAAAGGTAATTCTTAAAATGTAGGTGTACCTGTCTGTAAATCCTTTTTGCTGAGCGATATTTTGGTTTTAAGAAGCCTGTTGCTGTATAAAATCAGAACAGCACATTTGATTGATTAGAAAGCAGATGATTGTTATGGGTCAAAACTCAGTGTAACTGCAGAACCATCTGCTATTGGAATATTATCAATGACCTGCAAGAAATTGCATGGTCTTACGTACTTCAGCAATGGTCTGTAGCCTTCTCCAAATTTTTTTCAAGGCAGCATTTGTACCTATGTGCAACTTGTTAGTATTTGCTGGTATTTCTAATCTTACAGAAGCACACAGTGTGACAAAATCCTTGGTGTGTAGAAGGCAAGGAATGCTTAATGCCTTGCTGCGTTCTGCCTCTGGGAGCAGAGCTCTTGCCTGAGGGAGTCCATTGGTTGATGCCTAAGGGAATATTTCAGTTTAGTTCAACACATGTCCCCTTACCAACTCCGCTTCCTTTGGTTTCAGAACATGCGCATAAGATGTCTGAGTGGAGATACGTACTACAGCAAAGCAGGCAAGAAATTTGCAGGCCAAGTTCTGGAGAAGTTTATCCTGATTGATTGTGACCAAGTTCTTGCAGGTACATACAGGTAAGAGACTGTGACAAAGACTGGTGACACTGAGGAAAGATTCATTACCAAAATAGTAGCTGGGGCTTGGTTCTTTTTTTTATCATGGTAACAATGCACTGTTTTTCTTCTTCATTTTCTCTTATGAATGTCGGGTTTTATTTTACCACCTTCTACTCTGTCCTCTTCTTCTTACCTTGCTATTTAGCCTTCAGCTAGCATGAAGTGCTTCTCTGCCAACATTGACACTTCCTGGACACTTGAGTATCACTTTCAGGTCTTAAAAACGTAAGAAATGTTCTACCAGGTCAGATTATGCTCCATTTAGCCTACATTCTGCCTCCAGCTGATGCTGTTTAGTGAGAGCAGCCCAAATAGCGTTCTGAGGTCTGTCCTTCATGTCCTCCCACAGCACATGCAGTCACTGCATACCTCCCTATGTATTCCCTTTAGTACCTATTGTCTGTTAATTTGCTCTAACTCATTGTCTGTTCATTCTCCTAATAATTTTATAAAGTGCTCCTAGTTCTAGTGCTGCAGGTGGGAGAAACAGCTGTGCTGCATCATCCACCTTCCCTGCCCTTGTCTTATCTCAAGAGAAGGCCTTGGCCTCCTGTGGCAGCTCCTGCATCCCTCACTTGTTTTAATCATCTTCCTCTCCCTCCCCACCTCCCCCCGCCCCCAGCCTCACCATGTCCTTCTTGAGGTGCAGAGACCAGAACTGCACGCAGGATGTGGTTGAACCAAGGTATTACAGAAGGTCAAAACAGTGCCCTCTGCTTTGTTATTATCACCTTGCTGACAGTGGCCAACATTCACAGAATTTTTTAGCTGCTGTTGCACACTGAGCTGATGATTTCAGAGAACTGCAATGATGATTCTGAGCTCCTTCCTGAGCTGTTCCAGGTTCAGCTTCACACAGGCCTGACAGAGATCATTTTTCCCTTTGAGTACACCATGTTTTCCCTACGCTGACGTTCATCTGCCACATATTTGTCCACTTCCTCAGTTCTGTGAGGTCCTTCTGGATTTCCTCACCTCCACTGTGGTCCTTAACCACATAAAGGAACTGAGGGTCTTCTGCAAATCTGGGGATTTCACCATACCCTTCCTTGCTTGAGCTCACCCATAGGTGACCCATAGGATGGAAACCAGTCCCATGATCAGACTCTGCGGCCTCACTGCTGTCTTTTACCTATGCTCAAAAATTACTATTACGCCCTACCCTTTGCATCCTATGCTTTCAGCAGCTCTATGTCCACAAGAAGACCCTTTCACCATAGCAACTTAGTTTCTTAAAAGGCTTTGGTGTAGAACCTGTCAAAGGCAATTTGAAAACCCCAAAATATGTAGTTGACTGGTCCCTTTTTCCATGTTCTTGCTGGCTCCCTCACCAAACTCCAGCAGGCCTATGAGGGGAGGGCTTGCCTTTACAGGAGCCCTGTTGACCCTCTTCCACTAGGTTGTGCCATCAGTGAACTTTGTTCCTCACAGCACACTCTGTCATGTCCCAGGGTGGAGATCAGCTCCAGTGCTTCATGGGCCTCCAGATTACATCCAGAGCCCTCTCTGTAGGTGGGATCACATTGGAAACCTCCCAGTACCTCAGCGAAGCAGCTTTTGCAGTGGCTCTGGCACACAAGAGTGAAACACGGCTCAGTGTCACCAGCATTAGCAATGGATGCAGAAAAATCACTGACAGTCTCTGCTATGGTCCTGCCATCACTGAATGCCCCTTCTGAGCCATAGATCTCAAATGGTCCTACCGTTTTCTGAACTGCCAGTATGGCGTTTCTGAACAACCTATAAACCACAGACATCTTGGGATTTTTGGTCTGCTCCTTTTCAATTCCTTTTGACTAATTGCTCCATTTTTACATAATTACCTTTCTTGAAATGAGTGTCCAGGTGCTGCGTTTATGTAAATTGCGCTTTCCCACTACAGAGTTAAAACTGTGTGTGAGCACTATTGGGCTCTACCACTCCTGCCTCTGGAACCATGTCTTATACATCATTCCAGACCACATCCTGAATAGCGTCTTTTTCTTGTGGGTCAAACAATTTAAACTAATTAATTCTGGCAAGTAATGATTTATTGCTTCCAAAAAGTTTTTCTCCACAGCTCATCCCAATGAAGCCTTAACCTAGTTTGTGTATGAGTGGACAAATCTCCCGCTGTTACTACCTGCCTGAATTTTGCTGCCTCTGTAGTCTCAGTTAACACTGTCTGATCACCATCGCTGTTCTGATCAGAACATCAGGAGTACTGATCCTGTGATATATTTTTATTACTAGGCTCTTGAATTTTCTACCTACAGATCTTTCCCATGGGATTTTCATAGAATCACAGAATGGTTAGAGTTGGAAGAGACCTTAAAGATCATCCAGTTCCAACCCCCCTGCCACGGGCAGGGACACCTCCCACCAGACCAGGGTGCTCCAAGCCCCATCCAGCCTGGCCTTAAACCCCTCCAGGGATGGGGCAGCCACAACTTCTCTGGGCAGCTTGTTCCAGTGCCTCACCACCCTCACAGCAAAGAATTTCTTTCTAGTACCTAATCTAAATCTGCCCTCCACGATCAAGAGTCCCTCCCTTCACACTCAGTATGTGCTGTTCATATTATCCTTCACGAGCAGTGCACCTCTCCAGGAGAGACTGTTCCGATATTTCTGTGAATTTGGTGCCCTGGCAATACTTTATGCTGCTTCTGCTGGGTCTCGTTGAACAGTACTCTCCCTCTCTCTCTTTTCCATCTCCCAGTCAGCAAATGCTGGACCTTCAGCCCAGCAGTGTCCTTATCAGTGCTGTCTCTCCAAGCTGCACTTTCTCCTCTGCTTCTGACTTTATCATCTCCAAGGGTGGAGGTCTCACGTTATCAAACTCTGGCAGTGAAAAATGAAAATACCTGGTTGAAAATGGTTATGTAGAGTCTCTATATAACAATGTGGAGAGCAGTGTCTGGTGGCATTTTCACCACCCTAAGACACATTTCTAAGAACAATGGAGTGTATCCCTGGCTGAAAACATCTGTCCATCTCCTTTGACTGCAGGGGCAGGGGTTAGATGACTGAGACCACTCATTTTTGAGTGGCTAAAAACAGCGTATGTGTCAGCTGGATGGAACTCCTCCACTGGAAGAACATCTTAATTCCCCAGTGTAGGGTATTGCTTAAAACACAGATTCAGTTCTCTGTTCCTCTCTCTGCTCTTCTGGGGCAGGGATTTGGGTCTGTGATGAGCTCTCTTCCTATAGATTTCTGAACAAATGAAACCTCTTGAGTTTGGAAGATAATTATTCTGTTGGACAAGGTCTTCTGTCTGATTCTCTGCTCTCCCTGTAAGCACATGATGTTCTGGAGTAAAAGAAACCATCTGTCTTTGTGGAATTTGCTCAAATGTGGTCAGAAACACTTCCATGGGAGAAAATCAAGAAGTCTGCCACTGGATGTACTGCAG
Organism: Thinocorus orbignyianus; assembly: GCA_013400375.1. NCBI lineage: Eukaryota > Metazoa > Chordata > Aves > Ciconiiformes > Thinocoridae > Thinocorus > Thinocorus orbignyianus. Next base: position 80,328 of record VXBW01008329.1, read on the forward strand.
CTTGGTACTGTACCTACTGTAGCAGGTGTTTAGGTTACTCTCCCTGCAGATGGGAAAGCTATATTCAAAGGGTGAGAAGAGTTACTGAGTAAAGCCAAGGATCCAGGGGGGTCTTGGGATGATGCAGGAAAGAGGGCAAGTGTGTTCTTACCCAGTGGCAGGTTTTATGGTTCAACCATCTTGTGTGCAAGGATCAGAGGTTTCAGAACCTCTGGGGCTATATGTTGTATGTGCTTCTTTATGTTCAGTTTGCCATAGGAGACTTTGTCCCACTGTGATTGGGCTCCGTGACACCCTCTGGCAATGGGTTTGCAGTTTAATTTATGTTTTCTGTGAAGAAATGATCCACTGTATTTACATTAGATCCACTGCTAGATAGTTATATTTGATGTCTCCTAAAGTCCCATAACCTGGGCACAGTAAATCACTATTTCCTCTTTACTTTCTTGACTGCATCTCTGATTTTTTGTCCAGAATAATCCCTCATGCAAATCATCTCTTCTCCAGCTGAAGTATCCTTGACTGTTCAGTCATTTCTTGTGCAGGAGAACTTCCAGACCTTTAATCATAATGTTTGTCTTTTGTGAGATGAATTGACCAGAACTGCATGAAGTGGTGGGGATATGCCCACCCACAACACTTTAACACTGTAGTATAATGGTGACTTCTCTCTTTTCCCCTCTCCCCATTCCCAGGCTGCTCTTTGCCTTTTTGACTAGTGCTAAACATTGAAATTATCTTTTTTTTTTTTTTTTTTAACTGTCTGGGGAAAAGTTGACCTCTTCCCTAAGTGTTAATATCTGAGAACTCGTTTGAATTTATTGACATTGAATTGTCTATTGTTTTGTCACGTATTTAGCCCATACCACAAGATCCCATTGCAGCTTCTGATTATCCCATTTGACCACCTACAATTATTTTGTCATGAGCTCTGTCATGGGTTGTTTCTACCACTTCTTGGGACTTTTCTGAATGTGTTGAACAGCAGAGATCCCAGCACAAAACTCATGGTATTCCAGTGGGTAAATTAAAATTATTGCTAGCATTTGTATCCTACATTTAATCAGCTGTTCTCCTTGGGAAGACCTCCCTTTGTACTGCATGATCACTTCATTTTTCTAAGAGTCCTTGCTGAATGACCACGTTAAAACCTTTTTGAAAATTCAAGTAGCCAACATCAAGCAGATCATATGCGTCTATGTGCTTGCTGCCTCCTTCAAAGAACTGCAAGAGGCTTTTGAGGCATGCCTTACTTCCACAAAAATATGCTGAGTCTTCAGCATTATGATTATAGTTATTTATGCATCTAATCATTTTACTCTATATTTGCTTCTACCAGTTTGTTCAGTATGGAAATAAGACTGGCTGGTTTGTAGTTTTCCAGGAGCTCTTTAAAAGGTTCACATTTACTACTTTCCATTCCCTGCTCCTATGTTCAAATTAAATAATAGCTTATTCCCTGGTTAATAATTGGAAAATTGCTGACTTCCAGGTTTTGAAGGCTGTTTACTTTAATATTTTCCTTTAATGCGCCCTTTAACTATGGTGACTTTTTGAATGTTTTAAAATAATCTTTATTTTGATAGGTACATTTTCTCTGAGACTCTAATATAGCATCTTTAAACAATCTTCATGCTGCCTCAAACATTTAACCTTTCTGGTTACTCTTTTAAATTTCTTTTTAATAGCATTCCTTGCTTTCTCTTTTAAGTAAAGTATTACTGTTGTGGATTATTTCAGTTCTGAAAGAACACTTGATATGGATATGTCATGGGTATTTTTTTGCTGAGTGGCCTTTCCAAAGCAACTTTCTGAACTGTTGTTTATCCTTTTGCTGGTTTTCTGGTTAGTTTCTCCAAAGAGCAGTCATTTATAGTGTCTAAAGTGCAGCTTCTGCAACTCTCCTAGTAATGGCCCCCATTCAACGTAGCGCTGACTGATCTCCCTTTATTCCTCTGCTTTCTGCTTTCTTAGCCTCTAAGCTGAGACCCTTTGATCCCTCAGCTTTTATACTGAGCATGATGCGGATGGGATGGAATACCCCTGTTGGTCAGTTTTTGGGTCAATTGTCAGGTAAAGGCAAACCCATTCGTGGGATTGTCAGTAGGTGGGGACATAGATGTTATTTTGTTAATCGCATCCATTGGGATCTGTCGACGACCGTCTTGCCATTTAATTCCTAGGAACTGGATCTCTCGTGCAGGTCCCTTGACCTTACCTCTTTTTACAGCAAAGCCTGCTTCCAGAAGAATCTCAATTACTTTCTTACCTTTCTTGAAAACTTCTTCTGCTGTATTACCCCACACAATGATGTCATCAATGTACTGGAGATGTTCTGGAGCTCCACCCTTCTCCAGTGCAGTCTGGATCAGTCCATGGCAAATAGTAGGGCTGTGCTTCCACCCCTGGGACAATCAATTCCAGGTATACTGAATGCCTCTCCAGGTGAAAGCAAACTGTGGCCTGCACTCTGCTGCTAAGGGAATAGAGAAAAAGGCATTAGCAATGTCAATGGTAGCATACCACTTGGCTGCCTTTGACTCCAGTTCATATTGCAGTTCCAGCATGTCAGGCACAGCAGCACTCAGTTGTGGTGTGACTTCATTCAGGCCACGATAGTCTACTGTTAAAAGCCAGTCTCCATTAGACTTTTGCACTGGCCATACTGGGCTATTAAAGGGTGAGTTATTCTTGCTGATCACTCCTTGGGTCTCCAGCTGACGAATCAGGTTCTGGATGGGAATCAGGGAGTCTCTGTTAGTGCGATACTGTCGTCAATGCACTGTGGCAGTAGCAATTGGCACCTGCTGTTCTTTAACCCTCAGCAATCCCACAACAGAAGGGTCATCTGAAAGGCCAGCTAAGGTAGACAGCTGTGTAATGTCCTCAGTCTCTACAGCTGCTATACCAAAAGCCCATTGGTACCCTTTTGGGTCTTTAAAATACCCTCTCTTGAGAAAGTCTATGCCGAGGACACACGGGGCATGTTGACCAGTGATAATGGGGTGCTTTTCCCATTTGTTCCCAGTTGGGCTCACTTCAGCCTCCAGTCAGTTCTTGAGACCCACCAGTCACTCCAGAAATACTAACAGATTCTGTACCTCTATGATTCGATGGCAATATGGTGCACTGTGCACCTGTGTCCACAAGGGCTCTATACTTTTGTGGCTCT
>VXBW01008329.1:84339-105377 GCA_013400375.1 Thinocorus orbignyianus
GGGGCTGGAGCAGCCGGTGCCGCTGCGGGGGCAGGAGGGGCCGGGGATGGAGGTGCGGGCGGCTGAGTTATCTTCGGTGCAGGCGGAGGAGTAACTTTCACCGCAGGCTGCTGAGCCTCCGATGCTGGGATGGGCTGGGGCGCGGCTGGTGCCGGAACCGGAGCCGGAGCCGGAGCCGGTGCTGTGGCTTTCGCCGGTGCCGGTGGAGGTGTGGGCCTGGCCAGTGCCGGTGCGGGGGCAGCAGGTGCCTCGGAGGGAGCCGGGGGCGGAGCTGGTTCCGTTTGTATCTCTACTGAGGCTCTTGATGGAGCCGCAACTGATTCAGTTTGTGTCTCTGCCAGAACTCTCGGTGGGACTGGAGCTACCTCTGTTTGTGTCTCTGCCTCCACAGACATGTATTTTCCTTAAGACACACTCCAACCCCCAGAGCTGCTGCCGACTNGCGGGGGCAGCAGGTGCCTCGGATGGAGCCGGGGGCGGAGCTGGTTCCGTTTGTATCTCTACTGAGGCTCTTGATGGAGCCGCAACTGATTCAGTTTGTGTCTCTGCCAGAACTCTCGGTGGGACTGGAGCTACCTCTGTTTGTGTCTCTGCCTCCACAGACATGTATTTTCCTTAAGACACACTCCAACCCCCAGAGCTGCTGCCGACTGTTCGTGCACCTGACGAGGACTGCCTGGAGCGTATTTTCTTGGAATATTTTCCTGTTGAACCACATCCCTTTTTTTTCAAACTCCCATCTGAGCAGTCCCTCTCCCCTGGATGTGATTTGTGAATGTAAGGAGTGTATGCGCCTCCATTATTTAGACCACTCATTAATTTACCGGAGAACAGCAGAGCCAAGATGCTAGACCCCTCTAGAGAGTCAACTCATCCTTCTTCACTGACAGTGAATCCCGACATCTATTCTTTCTGTAGTCTCTCTGCAGAGGACTATTTTCCTACTCTATCTTTGGCTATTTAGGTATTCAGTGTCTTTTAATTCTTTGGCTATAACAAGAGACACTTCTCTCCTCAAATGCATGCTCAAATCATGCCTGAAATCCATTTTTGATCTCTAGTTACATCTCTAGACATTGGATTCTCTCTTCTGTGAGCCCTGTATGTGGTATCATCTGCATGCAGCAGGAGTCATGTACATACTGACATTTTCATATTGAACCTGTATGTTGATACTGTGCTGACACCTTTGGTGGTCTTGTAAAAGCCTTTCTTAGTTTCCAAAATACCCTTGGTCAGCTGAACTCATTCATATTGCTGCCTATTGTTTTGAATGAGACATGTTTTTGGAGGGTTCTCTCAATATGGGAACCAAGCTCACTGTTCTCATCTTAAGCAACTGCAGACAAATTAGTTTAGACCCCTCAAATCTTACGTGTTTATTGATTAAATATTTCCCCATGTTTTCCATCTTTATATTTCCTCTAAATGAAGAAAAGAAGAAAACAGGGTTCATTGAGATATCTAGGAAAAGCAATAATCTAAAATCCTAAATATCTAAATCTAATCATTTAGTATTATTCTGGCACCAAAAGAAATAACAAGTTTCTTTGAGCACTTGATTTAATAGAGTAAAGGGTATGAAGACATTTACTAATGCAGCAGATGAGAAGAGCCGAAGGGCAAACGGGGCTAGAGCTAAACAGGATCTTGAACAGGAAAATTGAGGTAAATATTTGTCAGGTTAGGACCAGAGAAAAGAGATGGTATTGCCGGCCTGAAAGGGAGCCTTGTGGCTGTGTTGCCTTAGAGGAGATTGAATTTCTCAGCTCAAAATAGAAAAAGGTCAAAGTATCAGTATGTGCCCTGCCACCGGCACGGAGAGGGAGGAGCTTGTGGTTTGTTATGTTGTAGTGAAAGAAACTCAGGATTCAGGGTTGAAGGTGACATGACAACTGAAACTGGAAAAAGGGAGGAGGAAGTTGAGAGGATCACAAAAGCTCTGTCTTCAGTACATCAGTGTTAGCAATGGGCAGGTAAAGCTACATGGGTTTGAAGCTGGGGGAGGCTTGGAATTTCTTTAAAATGAAGGTGCTCGTACTCTCAGGATCCATGTCCCAAACAAGAGAAAGGGATTTAAGAGGGATTTCCAGATCCAACTCAGTAAGCAGTCACCTTGAGAAAGAAATTATAATTAAGCAAGAAGCGAGGGCATAAGGAATGGAAAGCATGGTGTTATCAGAAAGGAAGCCCCTTGGCCGGTATGTAAAGCAATAAAGTGAGCATTGTCAGAAGATAAGCTCTACAGAACCTTGAGAAGAACACCAAAGCAAAGAGGAGGAAGTCCTCAGGTGTATAAATGAAAAGTGAATCCAGGAGACAAGGCATGTCGCTCTAAGGATGAATAAGAAGTGAGAGATAACTGAGAGGGAAGGCCCAAATTAGCTGAACACACTGCACTCTTTTTAATCAAAACAAAGATGAAAAATAAGGAGTGGAAGTAATTTCAAGTGCATTGGAAGCAAGTTTAAAGAGCTCAGATTATTGTCATCTTATCAAAGAAAATGTCACTTGAAATTAAAGGTCTAGTAATGAGTGTTATGTAGTATCTATGTTTAGCAATGAGCAAAAATTATACACATTAGGTTGTACTGGCATACCCAAGGAAAAGAATGCTTTTGACAGCCAAAGTGACAGAAAAGCAATAAAGATGAGTAGGAGAAACTACTGAAAGAAGCAAAAGCCCCTTTTGCTGCAGACTGGTATCTCATCAGTTGGAAACATCTGAAGCAGAGGAGCTGAGTGTGAAGAACTGGGAGCCGCCTGTAGAATACAGCCACAGAAAGGCCACTGTGACCTGAGACCGGATCGCGATTTTACAGAGGAGCTTGCAGAAGAACTAATCCTGCTGTCAAAAATACTGCTGAGACCCAGACTTTGGCCAAAATGCCACAGGGTGCTCTCACCGCTGGTGCCCAACCCACGGCAGACACCAGGGCAGGGGATCTGCAGCTGGACAGTGTGAGAAACTGGATGTGTCCCCCACCTCAGGAGGTGATGCTGCATCTCCATCTCCTGGCCGAGGGCTGAGCTGCAGGGGCTTCTGGAGAATTCCTGCTCCTGGAGCGTCTCAGAGCAAGGCAGGGAAGGGATCCTGTCCTAGAGTCATCTTTTCCCAGACTCCTATCACTTGTGCCACAAGGTGATTCGGATCTGGATACAGGATCTCTGTGTGCAGCAGTTTGTTATGGGAAAAATAAGGCAGGAGAATCTTCCACTTTGGGAAACTCACATGAACTTTCAGCATCCACAGTGGACTGCAGTGAGGAGCTCCACAGCTTGCCTGTCTGGCTGGGTCTGAGGCTGCTCCCCTCAGAAGGGAAAGGATGGTCCATGTGTTTGAGAGGAGATGGCCAGGTGTATCTGTCTCGGATGTTTCTGCAGGGGGACAGTACTTGGGTCAGAGGGTGCTGGGAAAAGACAGAAGGTGGAAGTCACTTTGTCTGGGGTGGGAAGGAAAACCTCAGCAAGCCCTGTTGTTTGCCTCCTGCTAAGGTGAGGCAGGAGGCCTACATGGGTAGCTGTGGTGATGTTCCTGCTAGACCATTTGAGTCTGAGACATGGGGACCTCCTGGCCAGAATGAGGAGGGCAAACGTGCACGCTGGCACAGCTCTGTTTCTAGATCTGCTGGCAGCAGCAGTACCAGGCTGGGTGAACAGGGATGGCAGGTATTGTCCTCCACCTGGCTGACTAGGATCTTGTTGCAGTTCATGGGTATTATGGTTTGAGGAAAATCCAGCAATTTATTGTCGTTTAGACAATTATTCTCTTACCTGATGAGCCCTCCCCAGCCGGGAAGGAGATCTGGGGAAAAAAGAAGGAAACCAGAGGGCTAAAATAGAAAAAGATTTAATAGGAGAAGACTAAAAAATTAATGTTAATAACACTAAAGAATAACTATTGATCCTGATACCAATATAAAATACGCAAGGACTGTCCCCAGCAGAAGCCCTGCTCTCCAAGCAGGGACAGCAAATGTGGGGCCTGTGAGCGCTGAGGGAGGGAGGGAAGGGCTCAGTGCTCCAGGGCACAGACAAGGAGTTCTCTGGACCCGCCACTGTTGAGGGAGAGATGGAATTACCTGGCAAACTTACTAATTTGTATTGATGTGGTGTTCACAGTATGAAATAATCCAGTTGGCAGCCTGGTTAGAGTGCCTGGGTCTCGCTCCTCCTCATCCCTGCTGCTGGGGAGGCTCAAAAACACCGAGACCTTGAATTCCACAGAGCCTGGCTGGCTGTGAAGGAAAGATTTTCACACATTCATAGACAGTAGAGCATTCTAAAAGTGCAGTTTTCCCAATCATTAGGAGATAAATTAGTTCTGTGTGGCTCAAGCCAGGACATGGGGACAATGCTTGCAGCACGAGGGATGACAGCCCCCAGTGGAGGGAGTGCTCAGCCTTTGGACCACATTTGTGTGTTTGAGGAGCCCAAGAGAACATGAGTGTGTGTGTGAGAGGAGCAGGTCCCGAGTCAGGGTACATCTTGGCCCCGTGCCGTGCAGACACAGTGGTCTTGTGCAGACAAGTAATAGCTGTGGTGGGAAGGTGGATGGGAACAGCAGCACCCCCCAGGATAGATGCCTGTGATGATGGCGATACAGACTACATACAATCTCCTGTCTGGACACCTGGCTTTCTTCAAAGAGCTCTCACAGCGTTATGAGAGAGAACTTTCCTTTGCTGCCTTTCCTATGATATCATATTTACCTATATAGGTAAATGCCCATATGGGCATTAGTTGTATACTCTACTAATTTGTGCTGTGCAGTTCTGAGACTTAATGGTCTGGACCATTAAAAAATTATATCACATTAGCAACATTCCACTCTTCTGATAACCAAGGCACTTTCAAGTGAGAGATAAGACATCCTGGTTAGTAGTTAAGCTATTTCATTCTTCTGTTCCTTTGGCGCTCTTGGGTTAATGTAACCTGGTCCTGCCAATTTGTTGCTCTCTGCTTTGTTGATGTCTTTTCTAATCTCTTCTACAGAGATTTCAAGCTGAGACTGATCCTCCCTTATGCTCTGTATGATGATGGGTTGAGGGCAGCAATCATCTCAAGCTCCTGTGCGGTAAACACTGATGCAGAGGAATTATCTGAGCACTCTTGTGGCCCATGGACCCTGTGCTGGTAGAGAGAGCTCAGTATTGTTTCTTACGCCTTCTGTAATGCATGACTCAAACTTTCTGTTAGTTGGGCATTCTGGTCTTAAGAGTGTCTCATCCATCATTCATACAACCCACATATTTTCTGTGAAGTTGCGTGCATTTACTTTGATCCTCCAGTATGGATTTTCTGAATACTCTTCATGCAAGGGTTTTTCACTGTTTTACTGCATCTTTGTTGTGATTTAATCTACCTATTTTGATATTAAGAAGAAGAGTGTTGATCTTTTCATTGTATGTTGCTCTTTGCGGGGGGCTGCATGCTGCAAGTAAGCGTACTGCTTTCTTCAAAACAACTCTATGGACAATAACAGCTGCGTACTGAAATTAAATGGCCATTTTAGGGTTGTTCTTTTATCATGATAGAGTGAGTCCTGTGCTGTGCTGCCATCCAGTAGGACCCGGACAGGCTGGAGAGCCAGGCAGAGAAGAACCTCATGAGGTTCAACAAGAGCAAGTGTAGGGTCCTGCACCTGGGGAGGAAGAATGTCAGGCACCACTATAGTTTAGGGGTGGACCTGCTGGAAAACACTTCTGAGGAGAAGGATCTGGGGGTCCTGGTAGACGGTAAACTATCCATGAGCCAGCAATGTGCCCTGGTGGCCAAGAGGCCAACGGAATCCTGGGCTGCTTAGGGAAGAGTGTGGCCAGTAGGTGGAGGGAGGTCATTTTCCCCCTCTGCTCTGCACAGGTGAGGCCACAACTGGAATACTGCACCCAGTTCTGGGCTCCCCAGTTCAAGGGAAACAGGGAACTACTGGAGAGAGTCCAGCGTAGGGCAGCAAAGATGATGGAGGGATTGGAGCATCTATCTGATGAGGAAAGGCTGAGAGAGCTGGGAGTCTTGAGCCTGGAGAAGAGAAGGCTGAGGAGAGACCTTCTTCATGCTCACAAGGATTTGGAGGATGGAGCCAGGCTCTTCTCAGGGGTTCCCAGTGACAGGAAGAGGGACAATGGGCACAAGCTGGAACATGGGAAGTTCTATTGGAATATGTGGAGAAACTTCTTTGGGGTGAGGGTGGCAGAGCCCTGGCAGAGGCTGCCCAGGGAGGGTGTGGAGTCCCCTTCTCTGGAGCCCTTCAAGCCCTGCCTGGATGCAGTCCTGAATGATGTGCTCTGGGCAATCCTGCTTTAGCAAGGGAGCAGGACTGGATGATCTCAAGAGGTCCTTTCCAACTCTGACAATTTCCTGATACCATGATTCAAGGAATCTCAGACTTGCGTATTTCAGAGAAAGTTTTAATGACATAAACTGGGTAGTGGTACATCACTGGAATGTTAAAATCAATGCTGGGTAACTTGGAACTCTGTTAACTAACATTCCACATGTTTTTTTTCCCTTTTTTTTTGCAGTTTCACCTGGCTTTGCAGCCAAGTCCATACTGCACTGGTGACCCACTTCCGTGGTCAAATTGTTGCAGAGTTTGAGAAGGAATTCCGGTACTTGTACGCAGAGTCCCGCGCAGTGACCAGCTTCTGTGTGCCAGATCCTGGAACGTGCCCCTCTTCTCAGAACACCTCAAAAGCTTCCAACTCCCTTTTAACCCCCCCCCAGGTGAATGATGCTGAAACCTTGAGCCCCTCCAGCAGCCTCTCCAACATAAGCATCAGAAGCATAAAAATGTCTCCCTTTCTAAGAAACTCCAGCTGCAACCTACACCAGGAAAAGCAAGATTCAAGCTCTGATTCTGGGAATAAGAAGGGGAAGGAAGACACATCTCTCAAGTCGGCTTGCCCTAAGCAGCAAGGAGAACCACCAGACTCACCAAAGAATAAATCCACCCCAGCCTTGTATCACAAACCAAGTTTCATGACAGCAAGGACATTCTTTCAGCTGGAACCTTCCCCTGACCCAAGCGCTAATAAACCTAGTTATCAAGGGGACAGTAAGGCAAACAGCAGCCGCTGCTCCCCCACGGAGCAGCCCTTGCAGTCCTTTTGCGATGGTGCCAGCAGCAATGGGACGAGCACAAAGCAGAAAGGGCCTGGTGCTACCTCCAGGGAACCGACCGCGGAAAACGACAGCACTTCTTACGGCCTGGAAAAAAGACAGAGTTCTGGACAGGGAAAGCTGGATCTGCTGTCCCCATACAGCCAGCTAAAACGAGATAAAAAGCCTATAGTTCCTTGCTATGACAAACTCACTGAGGACGTGCTGATGGAAAAGAACAGTGCATATGGGGCTGAGAAAAGAATGACCCTCGGGCACAGTAAGCTGGACCTGATCACCAAGTACAACAAGTTAAAATCTAAACATATACACAGTCGGTTCGAACTCTGACCTGGGCCTCGAGGTGTCCCTTGGTCTTATTTTCAAGTAGCTGCTTTGCCACACCAATCGTCATATCTGGGGCTTGAAATCAAAATACAGGTGGCAGATTAGTCTTGTTCCTATTAAAAGGTGTCTGTGCTGTTTCTAATACACACAGATTACTGATTCAGGTGAGATTAGCAAGTACAGTTCAAATTTTCAATTACAAGAGCATAGAACCACAGAATCGTTTTGGTTGGAAGAGACCTTTAAGATCATCTACACCAGCCGTTAACCCAGCACTGCCAAAACCAACAGTAAATCACGTCCCTCAGCATCATGTCTACGTGTCTCTTAAACACCTCCAAGGTTGGCAACTCAACCACTTCCCAGGACAGCCCATTCCAAGGCTTCATAACCTTTTCAGGGTAAACATTTTTCCTAATATCCATCCTAAACCTTCCCTGGTGCAACCAGGGATGGGACATTTCCTCTTGTCCCATCTCCTGTTCCTTGGGAGTAGAGACTGACAGACCAACCTCCCCTGGCTACACCCTCCTTTCAGGGAGCTGGAGAGAGCGAGAAGGTCTCCCCTCAGCCTCCTTTTCTCCAGGCTGAACACCTCCAGCTCCCTCAGCCACTCCTCACAAGACTTGTGCTCCAGACCCCTCACCAGCTCCATCGCCCTTCTTTGGACCCTCTCCAGCACCTCAGACTCTTGTCTGACACTTGTTTTGTCAGACACTTGTGGTGAAGGGCCCAAAACCGGACACAGCCCTCAAGGTGGGGCCTCACCCAGTACTTTAATGGCCAGACACTTGTGTCAGGATCCTTCACAGAGGTTTTTAAAAACCTGAGTCCTCATGGTGTGAGATGGGAAATCCCCTTGAGGTTTAATGACTCCTCACAAGACTTGTGCTCCAGACCACTCACCAGCTCTGTTGCCCTTCTGTCAACGAATCATGGCAGAAGAAAGAAAGTGACATAAACATAATCCACACTTCTGGGTTCTTTTTAACCACTTGGGAAATAACTTTTCTTTCCAAAAGAACATTTCCCCCAAAATTTACAGCAAGTCGATTGCTGCAGCTGGAAACTGTTCAGCCATTGAGGTCTTCAGGGTAAGCCCAGGTTCTCTTTGTACTGAGCGATTCCTCTCTGTGTACCGCATGCTGGAAGTGAATGGTCAAAGGCAGGGTCACATCGCTAGAAATAAAGGATCTGTTCTGCTGGACAGAGCTGTGTTGGGTCCCTTGTGGGGAGGTGAACACCCCAAGCTTGGCCAGGGCCCCTCTGTGCTGAGCTGTGCCATGCCAGCGATATGGGTGGTATGTCTGGGCACACGGTTGGCACCTAGCTGATGTTGGCGAGCAAGTGGTGTCTGCACATGGGTGGAATCACCATATGGGTGTCATTGCCAGTTGGTGATGTCTGCACACAGATGGTATCTGCACAAGGGTGGGATCACCATCGGGGTGGGATCACCACCCAGATGGTGTCTGCACAGGTGTGGAATCACTACACTACACGTCTGCACATGGATGGTGTCTTCACACAGGTGGGATCACCACATGGGTGGTATCTGCACATGGATGGTGCCTGCACATCGGTGGGATCATCCTATGGGTGGAATCAGTGTGTGGATGGTGTCTGCACAGGCGTGGGANCGGGGCCGCCGTCGGGGCAGGGTCCTCCCGGCGGCGCCCCCACCACAGCGGCGGAGCCTCCCGGCCGCTGGAGGCGCTGTTCCCGCCGTGGCCGCTCTGCCCCGCGCCTTCCGCCCGCCCACGCCGGAAGCGTAAGCGGAAGGGGAAGGGGAAGCGGCGGCGCCGCGTGCGACTGCCGGTGGCCGAGGAAGTGGTCGGCGCTGCCTGTTGCGGCCATGGCTGTCCGCGCTAGCTTCGAGAACAACAACGAGCTGGGCTGCTTCGCCAAGCTCACCAACGCGTACTGCCTGGTGGCTATCGGCGGCTCCGAGAACTTCTACAGGTGAGGGATCCCCCGCAGGTTCGGCCCGGCCCGGCCCGGCCCGGCCCNGTTTAATGACTCCTCACAAGACTTGTGCTCCAGACCACTCACCAGCTCTGTTGCCCTTCTGTCAACGAATCATGGCAGAAGAAAGAAAGTGACATAAACATAATCCACACTTCTGGGTTCTTTTTAACCACTTGGGAAATAACTTTTCTTTCCAAAAGAACATTTCCCCCAAAATTTACAGCAAGTCGATTGCTGCAGCTGGAAACTGTTCAGCCATTGAGGTCTTCAGGGTAAGCCCAGGTTCTCTTTGTACTGAGCGATTCCTCTCTGTGTACCGCATGCTGGAAGTGAATGGTCAAAGGCAGGGTCACATCGCTAGAAATAAAGGATCTGTTCTGCTGGACAGAGCTGTGTTGGGTCCCTTGTGGGGAGGTGAACACCCCAAGCTTGGCCAGGGCCCCTCTGTGCTGAGCTGTGCCATGCCAGCGATATGGGTGGTATGTCTGGGCACACGGTTGGCACCTAGCTGATGTTGGCGAGCAAGTGGTGTCTGCACATGGGTGGAATCACCATATGGGTGTCATTGCCAGTTGGTGATGTCTGCACACAGATGGTATCTGCACAAGGGTGGGATCACCATCGGGGTGGGATCACCACCCAGATGGTGTCTGCACAGGTGTGGAATCACTACACTACACGTCTGCACATGGATGGTGTCTTCACACAGGTGGGATCACCACATGGGTGGTATCTGCACATGGATGGTGCCTGCACATCGGTGGGATCATCCTATGGGTGGAATCAGTGTGTGGATGGTGTCTGCACAGGCGTGGGATCACCACGTGGGTGGTGTCTACAGCGGTGTGGGATCACCTTACACGGGCTGTGTCTGCACAAGGGTGGGTGGTATCTGAACACAGGTGGCAGCTGGCACAGGTCATGCCTGGACACAGTGGGTCCTACACGTGAGTGACATGCTGAGACACTCGAGTGGCATCTGGGTCCTGGCTGGCATGCCTGCAGGTGGGTGACACTGTACACAGACAGCGTGGGCAATGGCTGCACAGGGCTGGTGTGGCCGCACATAGGGACACCCACACAGGGAGGGTGGTGGTGGCCCACGGTGGGTACACGGACAGCAATGGCACGCTTGGGCCCACGGTGGCACCTTCAGCTGTAGGCAGCCTGTGCGGGCACAGGGGTGGCCTCAGCCCGTGGCAGCGTAGCGGGGCGCAGGGTTGCGTGGGGTGCCCCGGGGCCGCCGTCGGGGCAGGGTCCTCCCGGCGGCGCCCCCACCACAGCGGCGGAGCCTCCCGGCCGCTGGAGGCGCTGTTCCCGCCGTGGCCGCTCTGCCCCGCGCCTTCCGCCCGCCCACGCCGGAAGCGTAAGCGGAAGGGGAAGGGGAAGCGGCGGCGCCGCGTGCGACTGCCGGTGGCCGAGGAAGTGGTCGGCGCTGCCTGTTGCGGCCATGGCTGTCCGCGCTAGCTTCGAGAACAACAACGAGCTGGGCTGCTTCGCCAAGCTCACCAACGCGTACTGCCTGGTGGCTATCGGCGGCTCCGAGAACTTCTACAGGTGAGGGATCCCCCGCAGGTTCGGCCCGGCCCGGCCCGGCCCGGCCCAGCCGCCGCCTCGGCGAGCCCCGCAACCTTACCCTAACGGCGCTTTCTCCTTGCAGCGTTTTCGAGGGGGAGCTGTTCGGGACCATCCCGGTGGTGCACGCTTCCATCGCCGGCTGCCGCATCATCGGCAGGATGTGTGTGGGTAGGTGGCGGGGTGGCCCTTCGCCGCGGGACGGGCGCGGCCGGGTCTGGGGGCGAAAGGAGCCCTGGCGGGGCTCCGGTGGAAAGGAGAGAGTGGTGCCGTGTTGGGTTAGTGCAGGCTGAGACGTGCTGTGGGGTTAACTGTGGCGGGGGAGGTCCGACGGGCGGCACCCCCATCCTCAGAGTTTCTCTGTTAATGTGTGAAAAGGAGGGAGTGAAAATGGAAAAAAATGAAACTCACCCAGTAGCAAAGAGCTGGGGTAGTAGGGAGGGTTGGTCTTGTAGGGCTTAAAGACGGGCTAAAGATGCATGGAAGTCTGCTTTCTGGTAAGCTGAGAAAACTTTCCTTTTTTTTTAAGGTTAATTGTTCAGTTGCAGCGCTGAAGGGACAGAGCCAGGGGAGGGGGGGAGACATCAACAGGCATGAAAGACAAGGAAAAGTCTTTCATGTGTCTTTGGCTGGCGAGACCCTGTGCAGTCAGATGAACTTCTTGCTTGAGATTTGTTCCTGTGAAAAGAAAGCCTTTGCCCATCCTGTCGTCCTGCTGTGCCGCAGTGGAGTAATATGAATAAACAGCATCTCTGCATTCTGTGGGGTAATTGGCACCTGCAGGGGAAATTCCTAGTCAGAGCGTTTCATTGAGGATCTCAGGTTCTGCTGAAAAAGAACAGTGATTAAAGATAATGGCATTCACCAGTTTCAACTCTGAGACAAGCCTGGCCTTCAGCCTCGCTTTCCCTTACCTGTGGTGGCTGTTCTTGAGAAGAGTGGACAGAGCAAGGGCAAGTGAAGCCTTTCATTGGGTGAACAACAGGAAAGTAGGAAGCCCTGTGGAAATATAATTTTTTCCTTTTTTTTATTGGTCATTTTAGGAAACAGACATGGGCTGTTGGTCCCAAGCAGTACAACAGACCAAGAGCTCCAGCACATCCGCAATAGTCTTCCAGATTCTGTACGAATTCAACGAGTAGAAGAGCGTCTCTCAGCACTGGGCAATGTCACTACCTGCAATGATTATGTAGCTCTTGTTCATCCTGATCTTGACAGGGTACGTGGCTTTGTAACACCTGTAAATTCATAGTGGGTGTGCGTGAAATGGTCAGTCACTAAGCTGCAGTTTGGGTTTGTAGTTGCTGAGAGTTGCTGTATGTAGTGTGGGGATCAGAAGACCTATGCTGGCAGCTGAGCTGGTGTCATGGAGGAGGCTGTGCTGCCTCATCTTGCCTTTCTTAGGTTATCAGGAGTGGTCATCATGGATCCACTAAGGGGAAGTCATGCTTGCCCAGTCTGATAGCCTTCTGTGATGGTGTGACTTGGCTGGGTGGGTGAGGGGAGAGCAATGGACGTCCTCTACCTTGACTTCATCAAGGCTTTTAACACTGTCACCTATAACACTCTTATAGGTCAGCCTGTAGGCAGTGAGGGGTGGGTGAGAGGACGGTGGGGTGGATGGAGAACTGGCTGAGTGGCAGAGCTCAGAGGGCTGGGATCAGCGGTGCAGAGCCCGTTTGGAGACCTGTCACTAGTGGTGCTCCCCAGGGGCCAGTACTGGGTCTGGTTTTGTTCAGTATATTCATCAACAACCTGGATGAGGGGACAGAGTGTACCCTCAGCACGTTTGCTGATGACACCAAACTGGGAGGGGTGGCTGACACACCAGAAGACAGTGCTGCCATTCAATGAGACCTGGACAACCTGGAGAGTTGGGCAGAGAGGAACCTGATGAAATTTAACCAGGGCAAGTGTTGGTGGTGCACCTGGGGAGGAATAACCCCCTGCACCAGGACGGGTGGGGGCTGACCTGCTGGAGAGCAGCTCTGAGGAAAAAGACCTGGGGGTCCTGGTGGACAACAGGATGCCCATGAGTCAGCAATGGGCCCTGGTGGCCAAGAAGGCCAATGGCATCCTGGGGGGAACCAGGAAGAATGTGACCAGCAGGTGGAGGGAGCTCATCCTTCCCCTCTGCTCTGCCCTGGCGAGGCCCCATCTGGAGCACTGGGTCCAGTTCTGGGGTCCCCAGTTCAAGAAGGACAGGGAGCTGCTGGAGAGAGAGTCCAGTGGAAGGCTGTGACAGTGATGAGGGATTGGAGCATCTTCTTCCTTGTGAGGAAGAACTGAGAGCCTTGTGGCTATTCAGCTGGAGAAGAGCAGACTGAGAGGGGATCTCATTGATGCTGAGCAATATCTAAAGGGTGAGTGGCAAGAGGTGGTGCCAGACTCTTCTCAGTGGTGCCCAGGAACAGGACAAGGGGCAATGGGCACAAGCTGGAACATGGGAAAATCCATCTCAACATGAGGAAAAATTTCTTTCCTGTGAGGGTGGCAAAGCCCTGGCAGAGGCTGCGCAGAGTGGTGGTGGAGTCTTCTTTTCTGGAGACATTCCGGTACGTGGATTCCTGGATACGCTCCTGTCCAACCTGCTCTGGGTGACCCTGTTCTGGCAGGGGGTTAGACTTTATGGCCTCCAGAGGTCCCTTCCAACCCCTGCCAGTCTGTGATTCTTCTCAAGAGAGAAATCTCAAAATTGGATTTTGGAATTCTGATTCTGTTTCAGTTGATCTGCCTCTTTCCCTATAGTTTTCTTGATTTGTGGCTGTGGACCCTGCCACAAATACAGTGTGTGCCCTCTTGCTCAGCATGCTCTAGTGAAAGTAAGGAGTGGGATATGGAAGTCTATTGTCATATGCTTTGCCTGGGTAACATTGACTGAATAACAGAGTGTGCATGTGTGTAATAGCACGAGCACAAAGGCAAATTTAGTCAGGGCTACGACAGAAGCTCCAAGCTACTGCTGAGCTGGGTGACGTTTGGAATAGTTGATAGAGGATATTGATGTGGTGATGTGTATCTTGATGGGGGGGAAAGAAAAGTGGTAAATTCTTGTATGAAAATATAAAACAAGGGTGGAAGAGATAAGCTTGCTGTTGCTTTGTTTGAGGACTAGTATTGTAACAACGTTAGAGAGAGGCATGTTGCGTGGCTGCAGGCAGGGAAGGTCCTTACAGTGTTTACTTTGGGTTTGTGCTGAAGATGATGAGGAAATGAGACAGGGTATTAGGAGTACAAAGGGGAAAAAACTGGGTGTGGGGAGGAGGTAATGGCCTGTTATGACATGTTATGTTTTAAGTAAGTGTAAAAATTAAGGTAAGATGGTCAGAGAGGGAAGAATCAAAGTAATTCACAGTGAAAACCTGGAGGAAAAGGACATTCTTCGAGTAATACAGAAGGATATGACAGTTTTGTCTCAGTGGCCTGGGACAAAGTGGAGTTAAGTGTTTTATAACGATGGAGTAAACGTTCTATGATGACTGAACTTGCTTGGATTGTGACAGTGTGGGCAAGCTTCCAAGGGGGAGGATCCCAGTTGATGGTTGCAGGCAGGAATAACTTGACTTCAAATTCTACAACACCACTTTGCCAAGGGCTCCATTCTTTCTTTATGTTTGCAGGAGACAGAGGAGATCTTGGCAGATGTACTGAAGGTTGAGGTTTTCAGACAGACGGTAGCAGATCAGGTACTGGTAGGAAGTTACTGTGTTTTCAGTAACCAAGGAGGAATTGTGCACCCCAAAACTTCAGTTGATGATCAGGATGAACTGTCTTCGTTGCTCCAGGTCCCACTTGTGGTAAGGTGTTCGTGAGTTTGTGTTTTCTCTTGCAACTCCCTTGCCACCCAGTTCTCAGTTTTAATGTCTCTACATCTCACAGGCTCCTGGATACTGTTCTCTCTGCCGAGCTTTCCTGGTGGGAGATGAGGAGACTTGAATGGGGCAAGTCTCCTGAGAGGTTTTCCCTGTCTTTTCTGAGCCTGGATAAGCTAGTTACCACCCTTAGTTTGCTTCTGAAACGTGGCTCTGCTAGGAAAGTAATAAAAGCCTGTGCCTGCTCAATTGGATTTGAAAATTTCAGGATTGCTGGGCCTTTATGCTTCCTACTCATTAGATTTTATTTCACTGACTGTCGCACAGTTCTCTCTCCAAAGATTAAAGGCTGTCCATCAATCTTGTTATATAAAATTTTCATAACTTTGTTGATAGCTGAAGGTTTGGTATTTTCAGGAGTGTGAGTCGAGGCCCTCCCCTGAAGACTGGTGCTAAGGATGATGTTCCTGTGTGTGTGCCCTGTTAACTCTTGCCACTTGGCTTTTGCCAGGCTGGGACAGTGAATCGTGGGAGCGAGGTGATTGCAGCAGGGATGGTTGTGAACGACTGGTGTGCCTTCTGCGGGCTGGATACAACCAGCACTGAGCTCTCCGTCATCGAGAGTATCTTCAGGCTGAATGAAGCTCAGCCAAGTACCATCGCCACCAAGATGAGAGATTCCTTGATTGACAGGTAAGGAGGATCCAGGGCTGTGTGTAATCATGGAATTGTTGGAGTTGGAAGGAACCTCTTAAGATCATCCAGTCCCACTCCCCTGCTAAAGCAGCGTTGCCCAGAGCACATCACTCAGGACTGCATCCAGGTGGGGCTTGAAGGTCTCCAGAGAAGGGGACTCTACACCCTCCCTGGGCAGCCTCTGCCAGGGCTCTGCCACCCTCACCCCAAAGAAGTTTCTCCTCCTTTCTGGAGCCAAAAAGACTTTGGAGCTTGTCAGCTGTTGCCTTAAATTTTTTTAAAAGCCTTTTTGTCAAAGGCTGTATCCAAGGCCAGTTTTCTTTTTCTGTGCCTGGACTGGTGGTGAATGTGAGACCTTTCCCATTCACTAATGTATGCAGATTTTTTACGAGGTTTAAGAGTACATATTGATGAGTGTCCTACATTCATCTGGGCTTTCATCTGATTACAGCTCTTAGGGTCTTTAGTGTGGTGATGAAGGTGTGTCTTTGAGCTGCTTGGGCCATTGGAACTTAGTGGCTGAGTTCTCAGTTACCGTAAGAATGTTCGGGAATGGTTTATGGCATAAGGAAAGAATAAGGAATTCCTTGAATAAAGGAAATGAAAGAGTTTCTTGCTACCCCTCCACAGCTCCTGTGTGAAGGCTCGATGTCTCTGAGCGTAGCAGAGCCATAATTAAACTCACTCAGAACTTTTGATAACAACCTAGGCGAGGCTGAGCGTCCATTCTGTGTGACAAGGGTGTTGTGTGGGTGGCCGTCAGCTGGGTCTGCTTCCCCCTTTTCATGGACCCTCAGGTTCTAGGAAGGGAGATTTTTACTGGGCCTTTGTAACTGGATGTTGGGAACTGACTGTACTGTTGTCTTGAAATCCCTTCTGTGCTCCCTGCCACTTGTCTGCTAAATCTCCTTTCTGTTCTGTCTTTTCAGCTTGACATGAGCAGTGCTGGTTCCTACTCTCCAGAAAGCTCCCAGCACATAGAGTGTCCAGCTGCACTTTGGATTACAGACAACCCTCTGATGTTGTTTCCACAGGCCTGGCCGAAGGAAGAGGTTACAAACCCAACTTCTTGCAGTGTTTTGTAAACTAAGTATTATTACAAAACCTAACAAATAACACACATAAGTTACAATTAAGGAATGATCTCCATCCCTTTGCTGATGTTTTCCAGTTCTTCAGCTGCTCCTTTCCATTTTGTGATTCTGCCTGAGCCCCTCAAATGAGCCCATGATATTTACTCTCCTGGCTCTTGGATATCCATCGCTAGAGATTATTTTCCTTAAATAACACATTGGTGTTGTGCTGCACACAGCCTGTTTCAGCACATATGTGGTACTGCCCTCTCTTTTCACACTCCTCCAAAAGCCCCTTGTATGTTCTGCACCAAAAATATAGTAGTTTACTTGCCACAGAATCACTGAGAAGCCATCACTGTCATGCCCTCACTCACAGGTATTCCTGCAGGGATGGTGATTTGCACTGATCACCTCTGGTTAAAACTGGAGCTTCTCGGAGTCAGTCCAGGGGTTTCTGACAGCACTGGAGTGTGCTTGTCCCTGGAGCACTGGAGTTGGATCTTTTTGGGGATGCCTGGTGCTGTGTGTGCTGTTTCTCAGGCATCTGCAAGAAAAAGCCTGGAGAAGTGTGCTGTTGACAGCGGGCTTCAGTTTATTCCCCTCCCACACTGGGAAACTTACAAGTCAGCAAATCAAAAAAAAAACAACCAAAAACCCAAAACAAATTTAAACCACCTCATCTTGAGTTATTTTGGAGACAGAGGTTAACTAACACAGTTTGAATGAGTTATTCCAGTCAATCAGGTTTGAGAGCTTGTTGATGAAGAGCTCTGCCCTTGTCGGGGGGTAATGATGGCAAAAAGGAACTCTTTTCAGGTAGAGGATATTCATTTGCTTCTAAACAGACCTCACTGGTCTTATTTCAGTTGCTTTTCTTCTACTTGCCTGTGGAATGGGTACTGAAGGCATGGAAGTGCCTCCACTTCCCATCTTGAGGGTATGTGGAAGCTGTCACTTGCTCCCACACAGCTGAATTGCTCTTTGGGCTCTCTTGGGGACAGAACTGTCTCAGAGGTGGTGCAGGCAGAGCTCTTTCTGGCCCTAGTGCTTCAGGCTTTGTAGAAAATAAACTATTTTTTTTTTCCTAACTGGGTGTTTAATTCAACCAAACCCATCCCTAAAGGATGCTCCTTAAACTTTTAAATAAAGATTGCCACAGGATTATGGTGGCCCTGCTGTCTGGAATGGAACCTGAGCTGGGGGCAGACACATCCCCACCCTCCTGTCTCTGAGGACACCTGTAAGCAGCTCATGGCTCCTTGCTGCTTCAGCTAGCAGGTTTTGGTGCTTGTGGCTCCTTGATGTTTTGAACCACCTTTCTTGGCACTGACTCCAGGTCTCATCCTGGAGACCATATCTCAGCATTCAGAGCGAGGAGCTGCTTCCCTTTGGCTGCCTCGCAGGGCTGTGTTGTTGGGGGGATGTGTCATAAGTCAGGCCGTTGATGTCAGTGTTGGTGTGTATTCGTCAGCTGTGAAATGAGGAAGGCTGAAGGTTTTTATCTGCAGATTCTCCCTCTGGTTGATGGGCAGGAGTCCTGGTTTATCCTGGTTGGTGATCTTTGTGTGTTACGCATTAAAAACGTTTCAGAGCTAAACAAGAAAAATGATCCAGTCTATGTGTAATCCAGATCCCTAAATAGGAAAGGTACTGGTGCGGTGCTGAGGGCTGTGACACGCCAAAGAGGGTCAGAGACAGGAGTGTTATGGAATGTGGTGTTGCTAACAGTGGTGCAGGGTTTCTTGCAGAAGCTGGACTGGAGCAGGTGATAAACGTGAAACATGTTCTAAACCAGGGTTCCTGGGAATTCTGATCTAGTGAGATGGGCCTGTGTAGAAGGATAACAAACTGTAGTAAAGAATGGAATTAGTAGAAACCTGGATCCATGAGGGAGCATAAACTCAGAGTTTTAATGGCAAGTTATATCTTAGAAGACCCATGGAATTCTTTAAAGGAGTCCCCAGGAACACGAGTAAGGTCTGGTGACGTTATCTGTATTTCTGAAAGGCATTTGGCAGGTTTCTGTGCCAAAGGCTTTTAAGGACCCTGGGTGAGGGGTCCCATGGGATGCAGGGAGAAGCCCTTTGACATGCTTGAGGGTGGGGGAAAAAAATCAGAGTAAATGGTTAGATTTTCCAGGCACATCACAGGGACCTCATGTGGGACCCCTGTGTTTAGCGTTGCTGTCCTCTGCTTGGGAGAGGCAGGGGATTGGTGCTGGGGGGTTGCCCACACTGGTGTGCTCTGGCAGGGATGAGGACCCTCAACATGAGCTGGCAGTGTGCACTGGCAGCCCAGAAAGCCAACTGCATCCTGGGCTGCATCAAAAGAATTATGACCAGCTCTGCCCTACACTCGTGAGACCCCACCTGGAGTCCAGCACAGGAAGGACATGGAACTGTTGGAACAGGTCCAGCGGAGGGCCACCAAGATGATTGGAGAGATGGAGCACCTCTGCTATGAAGACAGGCTGAGAGAGCTGGGGCTGTTCAGCCTGGAGAAGAGAAGGCTCCGGGGAGACCTTAGAGCAGCCCTGGGTTCCACAGCAGGGCTATGGGCTGCCTTTGCTCTCAGGCAGTGGGAGGCAACGCGTGTTCTGAAGGGGCTGCAGGAACGATCTGAGGACCTGCAACCCATTCCGGTCGCGCTGGACAGGTCAGTGTGGTACCACAAGAAAGGTGGGAATCAAGCCCTGGGAGGAATACAAGGGCATGGAGAGTTGTCCAGAGGTGTTGAGAGAGGAATCAATGTCTTGTCATGCTTCAATGAGGAAGGGGCAGGGGGTGTAGCTTTGGCTGCTGTACTGTGCTTTGGAACCATAGAATTGTCCAGGCTGGAGGAGACCTTTAAGATCATCGAGTCCAACCCTCAATGTAACTCAGATAAAAACCATCACTACACCATGTCTCTCAGCACTATGTCAACCTGGCTTTTAAATCCCTCCAGGCATGGTGCCTCAACCCTTCCCTGGGCAGCCCATTCCAAGGTTTAAGAACCATTTGCAGGTAAACATTTCCCTAGTCTCCAATCTGAATCTCCACTAGCACAACTTGAGGCTGTTTCCTCTTGTCCCATCACCTGTTCCTTGGGAGAAGAGACTGCCCCCCCCGGCTACTCAGGGAGTTATGGAGAGCAAAAAGGTCTCCCCTCAGCCTCCTCTTCTCCAGGCTGAACGCTCCCAGCTCCTTCAGTTGCTTCTCACAAGACTTGTGCTCCAGACCCCTCACCAGCTCCATTGCCCTTCTTTGGACCCGTTCCAGCACCTCGGTGTCTTTTATGTGGTGAGGGGCCCAAAACCGGACACAGCCAACGAGTTGGGGCCTCACCCAGTACTTTAATGGCCAAACGCTTGTGTCAGGATCCTTCACAGAGGTTTTTAAAAACCTGAGTCCTCATGGTGTGAGATGGGAGATCCCCTTGAGGTTTAATGTCTAATTATAAGTTGCAAACAACTAATCCCTCTTGCAGCCTCTGTCCTGACTGTGGCCATTGTGTATCCCAGCACGTTTCTAACTTACCTGGAAAGATGACCCTACTTTACTGGAGATGAATTTATCTGAAATAGTCCAAAGCAAAGGCAGGATGCCGAGTGCAGTGTCTGTAGGAGGCTCAAGGCTCTCACTGCTCAAGGGGATATGACCCATGGCTCTCCCTGAATGTACAAGTGGCCCAGGGTGTCCGGAGCAGAGAGAGGAGCCTCCAGCGTGTGGGGCTGCAGTTGAATAAGCCCTTCTGTCCCTCGCTGCCATGTCCTGGCACCTGATTTACTGGATAGGAATTGGGACACAGTCACCAGTCCAAGGAGATGGAAGGCTGAGTATGTCCCTGCTCTGCTGCTCCAGGACTGTGTTTCCATAGCATCACCCAGGATCCTGGGGAAGAGCTCAGGTGTGGGTATATCAAGGAAGCACCACTTACCCCAACCCTGGTGTTTGTGCCCAGATCCGGGTCACCCTGGGGCTGCAGACTTGGTAATTTTACCCAAAGGGAGATGATAGTGAGGTGACTGGGGCTGTACTCAGGGAATGGGGGGTCGTCAGTTGCTCAGCCCCTGCCCCAGTTTCCCCTGGAGCCACCACCTGGAACTGCAAGGGGCTGTTCCCTGGTCCTTGAAACACCCCCCCAGGAAAGCCCCAACAGGTCACACCTGCACCAGGAGCTAGTCCCATAGCAGTCAGAAAAGACACCAAACTGTTTCTCCAGTTGTTTGGGGCAGCACTTCTTTGGGGAGGCCGAATTTTGTCCTGCCAGAGTCTGCCTGATTGAGGAACAGACTGGGCTGGCTCTTGAGCTGGGCAGAGCTGCCGGCACAGCCCAGGACTTGGGGCAGGGCTTTGGACAGACCCCAAAAATCCACCTTTGGGCAGAAGGGGAAAAACCAAAAACCAAACAAACAAAACAAACAAAAACAAACAAAACCAGACATTTCTCCAGGTTGTAAATTTTTTTTCCTTTTTTTTTT
>VXBW01008329.1:105407-131944 GCA_013400375.1 Thinocorus orbignyianus
TTTTTTTTTTTTTTTAATGATGGCTGTTGGAAGTTGCTCAAAGGTTTGGGCTGTCCCAGTCCCAGAGAGATGGCAGCGTACAGATGAGGTGGATGTGCCATGTGGCTGTGGTGCTCGTGGTGTGCATTCTACCACATCTAGAGTACACATAGCAACGGACGGAGTAGCACATGTTGGGGGGGTGTCTAATTAGTAGCTCCGATTTCATTTGGTCCTTTGCACTCCTTCACCCATCATGAGACATTATCACATTGTTTCACTACAATTCAAAGGTTTTGCATCTACTAGCTTCTCACTTACTTTGTAATATGTTTGTATTATTATATATAATTTTTTTTTTAATGTTTAAACACAATAAACAGCTTGGCTACGGAAATCAATTATGAAAGACAAAATACAGCTTGAGACCACACGCTGTGCAGTCCCAGTGGGTGTCATGAGAAGGATCTCTGTCTCTATTCTGCTTCACCACAGCAATATTTGAGCAGTAATTAGAAATTCAGAACACTGACAATCTTTCTGCTTCTTCATTCCTCATCAGTGCAATTAGGAATATTTTTAGCGTTTGTTAACCTTGTTGGTTGTTGTTTTTTTTCATAGCTGACACTTTAAAGGTGGTATTTTTTTCTCTACTAACTAACTGGACATTCTGTGCATTTAATTGCTCAATGGCACTTAATTGCACTGGAGGAAATTTCGTTATAGGCAGAGGGCTTACACGAATCACCTGCTCCTCACAGTGAGTGTGCAAAGCAGTTCGTGTGCTTGTGTGAATGGCACTTCTGTGCAGGGCTGGACCTCCCCATCGCAGTGAGATGCTCTTCTCCCGCTCTTACTGAACGCGGCAGAAATATCAGCATCAACAACAAAATGGACTAAGTTTGTGGTTAGGACCCAGCAGCCTCAACCCTTCACGGCTGTAGGAGGGAGGAGCAGAAGCTGCTGTTGGAGGAGGAGACTTGTGCAGGGTCCCAAGCCCAAAGTTCAAGTATTTATCTAGACTTTACCCGATTTTTATGTCTGTCAAATGTGGCTAGTGGTGGACTCGCTCTACCGTGTGACATGCTCCCCTCGGGCCTTGCCAAATATCTACTTGTGAAGAAGTGAGCAAAAACAAAAAAATACCCCACCAAATTCCAAAGGCATATGATGTTTGTAACATCTACAGGGACTGGATTTAGTTTTATAAACAGGCCTAATTCTTACTGTATCTTGACTAGTTCAGCAAAATATAATGACGATCTCACTCCAAACAGACATTTCAATTCTCCTGAAACCCAACATAAAAATTCCACAATCTATTTAACACATGCCACGGAACAACAATTCACCTTTTCCCAGCATCTTAACACGGGCAGTCTATGGCTATACAGATTTTTCCGATTATCGGTAACCATCGGTTCATCATTTCTCACTGATGGGAGCTTAAAACAACATCATACAACATTTTAAATATTTCTTTCATGACTGGCTCCCGAAACAAAAACGTGTGTTCCCATGATTGTTGCTTTTTTTGTTTTGTGGTTGTTTTTGTGTTTTTTTTTTCTTAAGACCCAATTAATTTGTCTTCAGTTTGTCCCAATCTAGGGCTGCTTGTCACCAGGTTGACGTTACGGTGTCTGCTTGGGTGCTTCTCGAGCTTCTGCTCTGCACTCACGGACCTCTCTTGAGTGCGTCGTGGCTCCTCGTGCACGGTGCTGAGTGGCAGCGTTGATTAGTTATGAATGTACAAAACATCTGACCAGCAGGTATTGGAAAATTGTATCCAGGAAATTCCCTGGATCTTGTAATAAACTAAGAAGATCTTTTAGAATGGTTCAGCATCAGAATGTCTTCTGCTTACGATACTGAATTGTTCCTGTTCATAGATTTCATGATCTTAATTTGTTTATGAGACAACTATTAAAAAAATGGTTCTGTTCAGAGGTGGTTGAGCTACACTGGAGAATGCTGGGTTTAACAGGGAGTACTGGTGCAGGGAACTGAGGGAAGATTCCCGGGTGGGCTGCAACCTGTCTTGGAGGCTCTGCAGTGGCAGAGGGAGCCCATGGAGGATGGCACACCGAGACATGCGACCGAGGCAGTGAGGAGGAAAGAGGCTCTGCACTGCAAGGCTGCCTGTGTTTTTTCCAGTTTTCCTGCTTCTTTCAGTCCCAGGCTGTCCAAAACTTGTCGGTCACTGAAGTAGTTTTGTTTGATAGGCTTTTGAATTTTTTTATTTTTTTTTTTCCTTTTTATTTCTGTCCATAGTCCTCATCAGAGCAATGAGTCGAGATGTGCAGCGGGCTGTGTCATACCCACTCCTGGACAGGTCTTTTGTAATACACAACGTTTTGCTGCACCTCTTTGTTTTTAAATTGGAAGATCGTGTATACCAAGACAAGGATACACAGAGACAAAATGCACGGGATGACAACTGCGATTGCATTGACAGTGCTAGGCACATCGTTTATTGTCACCATAATATCCACGTCGTCGTGGGGGAGGCGCCGGTCTTTGCTTCGTTCCACATCCTTCTGGTTACAGCCCATCCAGTCCTTGAGGATTGAGCGGGGGTAGCCCGGCTCCACACTCAGACGCTGGTTATCGAACTTCCAGTAGTCCTTCCCTTTGTAGAAGTAGGTATAAACTAGGAGACAAAACAGAGAGGTATTTCTCACCACACTGTTTCCACACCGGGACGAGCTGAGTGTGTGTGAGGATGTGCCAAAGGCCTGGGACAATGACACGCATTCATCCAGGGCATCCCAAAACCACTGTAGGTGGTTTGGGAGCCAGGATTTAAAGGAGAAGCCGTAATCCTGGCCTGGGGGTGCGGTGTTGCTCACAGAGCACCATCTGCCTTGGCTGAGACAAGCTGTGAATAACAGAAACCCAACGAACTAAAATAAATGTTCTGCAGTGAGTTATTTTTTACTAAAGCATCTGTAAACATGAGGTCATCATGAGCAAACAATTAACGTAATCTGCAGAATGACAGCATGTGCCTGAGTGCGACAGCATCTGGAGGAACACTCAAAGTTTCTGGTCACCCAGCCTGAGGGAGTAGAGGCTGAAAAAGGTGAGTCCTTCTGGCCATGGAACTGAGAAGACCTGGCCTTTTTTAAGGAGCAGTCTTGTCCTTCTGCTAATAAAAGGCTGATGGTTTATGCTCCATGTTATCTGAAGTACCCCTCATCTCCCCAGATGACTCCTTTTCTAATAACCTTCAAGTGTTCAGAAAAAAAAAAAAAGAACAAAGGAGAAGGGAAGAGTGGTGAAAGCCTTGGACCTCCTGTACATGTCTTCTAGCCCAGCCTCACAGCCCTCATCTCACCCTGCAGCCCCAAATTTCATCATGGCCTTCCTGTTAGTTCCCCAAATGGAAGAAGAGGAAGAAATGTTCACATTGGAAAAAAATGTGTGCTGGAAGGAGCCTCAGGAGGTCCAAGCCCCTACTCAGGGCATGCCTAACTTCAAAATTCATTAGGCAGGTGGGAGCCTCTAACAGAACAGCGTCATGCTGACACTCACAGGTGAGAAATGAGGATGAAAATATAAGTTACTTGCACCAGTACAAGTTGGAGCTGACTTGCTGGAGAGCAGCTCTGCAGAGAGACATGGGAGTCCTGGTGGACAAGTTGCCCAAGAGCCAGCAATGGGCCCTTGTGGCGAAAAAGGCCAATGGGTATCCCCGGGTGCATCAAGAAGAGTTCAACCAGCAGGTGGAGGGAGGTCATTCTCCCCCTCTGCTCTGCCCTGGGGAGGCCCCATCTGGAACACTGAGTCCAGTTCTGGGCTCCCCAGTTCAAGGACAGGGAACTGCTGGAAAGAGAGTCCAGTGGAAGGCTGTGAAGATGATGAGGGTCTGGAGCATCTCTCTTGCAAGGAAAGGCTGAGGGACTTTGGTCTTTTTAGTCTGAAGACTGAGGGGCATCTGATCAACACCTATAAATACTTAAAGGGTGGGTATCAGGAGGATGGGGCCAGTCTTTCCAGTGGTGCCCAGTGACAGGGCAAGAGGGAACGGGCACAAACTGGAACATGGAAGTTCTACCTAAACATGAGGAATAACTTCTTTTCTGTGAGGATGGCTGAGCCCTGGCAGAGGCTGCCCAGAGAGGTGGTGGAGTCTCCGTCTCTGGAGACCTTCAAAACCCACTTGGACACATTCCTGTGCAACCTGCTGTGGGTGCCCCTGCTCTGGCAGGGGGTTGGACTGGATAATCTCCAGAGGTCCCTTCCAGCCCCACAGCATTCTGTGATTCTGTACTGTTCTGTGATCTGGCCTCCTTGCTATCAGGGCCCAGGAAAACTTGGGTAGAGACCACTGTGGCAGCAAAACCAGACACTCCCTTCCCATCACCCAGAGCTGGCATTACCATGCTGTGGTTCAGCAGCTGAGGAGGTACATGGGTTGGGCTGAAGGTCAGAAGGATCCCAGACTATTGGTGCTCATGGGCCCAAGGTGACCCTCGGACTCCTGAGACTGGATTTCTGTCTCAGGGAATATTAGAAGCACCCCACACTCAACACCCCAACTTCCACAGCGGACAAGCGATTACTCATACAAGAGGCATAAGGACTGTGGGTACGTACAGCCTTCTTTGCTGATAAAGGCTCCCTGTGGAGCCTGAGGGATTCCTCTCCACACGGTGATGGGCTTTGGGTATCCCGGGTCCGTTGCCCTCTTGTCCTCGTTGTACCTCCAGTACCTGTCGCCTTTGAAGAAGTAGGTTTTGCCCACCGGCTCCCAGCGCAGTGCTGTGTCAATGCCTTCCCGGGGCAGGCAGCTCCCCAGCTCCACCAGGCTGTGGGGGTAGCCTGGCTCTGCTGTCACCTCCTTAAAAACCCAGTATTTATCCCCTAGAGAGGAATAGGGGCACAAACAACAAACACATTTGCCCAATTAGTAGTTGAATCAATATAAATGAAAACCAGCCACAATGATGCACAGCATGTTGAGGACTTCCAAGCTTAGCTATATTATGTGAAAAAGCTGCTCCTCCTCTTTGTTTTGAACCTGCAGCCTCCCGACTTCATCCACTGCTCCTCAGCTCTTGTTTTGGAAGAGAAATTCAACAGCCCTTTCCCATTTCCCTTCTCCAGGCCAGTTAGGATTTCAAAGCCTTCTCTCACATCCTGCCTTGGTCATCCCTCGTTCAGGCTGAGGAGCTCCTTGCAAGGGGTCAGGCCCTACATATTTATCATTTCTGCTGCCTTTCCATGAGTCTTCTCAAGTTTTAACACAGTTTATTGAGCTGCAGGCTCACAATTCAGAAGAGCAGGCAGCGTGGTTTTGCAGGGGGCATGGCCAATGCCTTCCAGCCACCCTTCCTCACTTGCAACTTGCTCTCCAGATTCTGCTCAGGCTGTCACAGTGCAAGGAGCCAATGTGGGCCGCAGCAGAAAGCTGGTCTTTTTGTCTCTTTAGGAGACAATCATCCAGAAATATGGTTTGGGAGAAGCCCTAATGCCCTGCCAAAACACGTTCAAGGAGACAGGCAGGAGTCTGATGCTCCCTGGGAAGCAGGAGCTATTTGTTTTTATCAGAGGGAAGACAACTTCCACTAATTCATATTAGCTTTATACAGAGCTGCACAGTATATTAGCTTTATACAGCCCACACTGAACTGTATTTTAAGGATTAGTGGCTGCTTGAAGTGTCCCCTTGGACACTTGGAAACTTGTCCTGTTTTCATCCTCTCCATGCCACGAGGAGGAGCGATGCAAGGCAGGGGTGGTGGGATTGGACTGAAACGTACTGTACCTTTGAAGAAAACGAATTTTCCATCAGACCGCTCATAGGCTGCATCAATCTTTGCAGGGAGGCCTTTCCAGAACTGCTCAATCTGCATGGGATATCCCTCCTGCACGCGGTTGTTGCGCAGCCGCCAGAACCAGCGATCCTGAGAAAACCAGAAGCCTCTTCAGACCCAGTATTTTTATCTTGCAGTCAGATCAGGCTGGGCAGCCAGCAGCAAGCACTACTAGTCCCTGCCTAGGTCCTGAAACCGTTAAAGATAGAAGTCCCGGTTCAGGTGACAGCTCCAGCACAGCCCAATGCTGTCTCCAGGGAGGGAAGCACTTTGTGGGGAAGGTGGCAGCCAAAAGGGAGAGGAGTTGATTGCTGGTGCTGTGGAAAAGGGTGGAAAGAAGGAGAGGAAAAAGAGCAGGGGGAAGCAAGGCCAATAGTTGTAAGAGTCTGGAACTGATCTGCAGGTCTCGTCACTGAGGTGTCACAACCATCATGGTGCTCAACTATCAGACCCCAGGAGAGACACACAGCCTGGTGCCCATGTGAAGCACAGAGCGTCCGACGATACAAAGGAGTTATTAACAATCCCTTTAGATATGAGATCATTCGTTAAAGCTGTAGAGGATGCTCAGGGATGAGTGAGAGCAGGACAGAGTCTGTGAGACTCCTCCCAGACACTGTCCCGGTCTTCAAGTATTTTAAGTTCAAGCATTTTCTGCAGCTGATATGGTTTGTCCAGTTAATGACCTTCCATATATGCCTCTCTACAGTCACACCCACTGGGCAGAGTGAAAGCCAGGTATTTTGGGAACAGGACCATGGCTTTCCATATTCAAGGCGCTCCCAGCATGGGTTACTGAGCAAAGCCTCTCCTCCCTCCCTGGCTGGGGTTACAAGCAAGGCTGACTCAACCTCCCCAAGAGCTTCAGGTAGGATGAGCGCTCCCTGAAGCCCAGGGCTGGATGCAGGCCGGCTCTGGAGGCAAAGAGGCTCAGTCCCTGGTTAGGGACCAGTATCGCTTTCTGGCTTTAGGGGTGGCTGCTCTCTGAGTCTGACAGTGTTTGAATTCTGTCAGCACACCCAGTTCACAGTGTGGTGCACAGGCTGAGGGGTGGATGCCATCAGGCGCCATTTCCAAATATCAGGGGGCCAATCTGCTCGCATTTCCTCCCAGTATTGCTCATTCACCAGCCTCAAATAAACACAGCTATTTTCCCAGACAATTCAAATATCACTACCTAATCCTTGTATTATTTTTGTTCCAGCAACAGAACTAAAGACAGACTCATGGGTATGCAGGAATACTCAGTACCTTGAAAACAAACATTTCTCCTCTAAAGAGAGCCACGGTGTTAAAGTTGCCATCACAGATGTTCGGCTTCGTGCCAGGAGGAGATGGCCGATCACCCAGAGGAGGATGAGGAGGTCTTGGCTGTCTCTCATGCTTTCTCTCCGAAGTGGAGTGAATTCTGCGAACAGGAAGAGTCGGTAAAGGCCTGGTTGGCTCCAGGGGCTCAACAGGAGGACCTAGAAGTGAAAAGAAAAACGTTTAGCAGTGTGAATAAGTTTGGATTTTCTGTGCTTCCCTTGTAGGTTCCAAAAGGCAAGAGGCTGGATGAGTGGCACTGTTGGAATTCACACACTCCTTGTGAGGAGCCCATTCTCTAGAAATGGGGAGCAGAACGAGATGCAGCCACACATGAGAGATGCCCCAAAACAGAGGAGCAGTAGGAACTGGAAAAGAACTGGGATTGTTTTTGTAGGTCTTCCCAAGGAGGCTGGAGCTAAAAGGAAGGAGAAGCCACACCAATCATGTTCCCAACTGAAATAAAAGGAATAACCCTTGAATAGAAATGTTTAGTAGACCGGTAAAAGAAAACCAATGAAAACAAACAAAGAAATCCCAACAGCCAAAACAAAACCAGAAAAAGGTCAGGATGTGAAAACCAATGCTACAGTCTAAGGGGAACTGCAGAGGAATTTAGAGATCAGAAAGCAATTACTTTATTACAGTTGAGTCACCAATCTTTGCTTTCAGAACACCATGGGAATCCTAATGGCTGGCTGGGATAAGGGACCGTCCTCTCACTGGAATGACACCCCCTGATAAGCACAGCTCCCCCCTTCAATCCTCATCCAACCCAGCTTTGAGAGCTGACAGGGCTGCAGGAATGTAGAGAGTTATAAAAATACAAGTGACTTAGATGTGGAGCAAAGGTCTGCTTTTAAACCCACTCTGCCATAGGAGGATTTCATTAACAGTAATAAAATTGGGACCAAATCTAATTAGGAAAGTAATGGATTTCTTGTTGCTCCTCAGAAAAGGCCACAAGTCGGTGTGGTAATATGCAGAAGGTGACTAGAAGCAAGAGATTTCGGCAAGCTTTCTATCTGTCTGATGTAATCAAAGGGGACACGACTGTTTATTTCCACGAATTATGGTTTCCGTCTCATCCTGAACAGCACTTTTGAAGGGGTTATGTGTAGAGACTGTGGGACAAACCTCCCTCCCGTGGGCAGATCGGGGGTTGACTGTCACGACTACTCTATCAGTCTCCCTCCTTTGAGGGTCCAACAGCCCCAGCTGGTACCATTGGCCACTTGCACTGGATGAGGCTCAGCCCCACAGGTGGAGTTGCCCCTTGGGGGGCCAGAGAGGAACCTATGGATAAGAACTGAGGTACCTGTGGGTATCTACTCCCACCTGCAGGATCAAAGAGGACTTTTGCCGATAAGCATTTTGAATTATGCTGCCTAAAAGGATGCTCAGGTGCCCAAGTCCCCGTGTCAACTTAGCTCCAAAACATCACATTTTCAAAGGGCTCCTATAACGAATTAAGTCCTATAATGCATAACCCATCCTGGAAGGGGGACTGGGTCAGTGAAAATCATCACCTCGAGCAACAAAGACATCATCAGAGAAAGCCACCACATTTAATTGTCATTAAGGCTGTAACACTAAGAATCTTGTATGTAGGTTTCATGGATATTATGTTCAGAAAGCACCACTGCTTCCTGCACTGGTGGGCCAGAAACCTCCACCAGCAAGTCCTGCCATGAGCTGGTGTTTCTGGTGCAGATACAGCACATTATCCAGATTTCAATCCACAGAAAACCTTTTATAACACACAGCAAATCATTGCAATAACAAAGCCTCATCGGTGCTACAGTGTTTTACCGATTGTCTGAGTTTGTGCACCTCTAGATTCAGCATTTTTTTCTTATCTCTAGAGTCTTCACATTTAATCATTTACAGATCTTGATGAGGATGCTTTTTAAATTCTCCTCTGTGAGCTAAGCAGACCAGTTCCTTTTGTTTGTAGCTGAAATGTTTTTCAGTTTTAAGATCTTGTGACTTACTCTTACAGCTCTTTTCTAAAGCTTTTCAAATGGATCATCACTTTTCTTCAAGGTGACTAGTCCTGTCCTCATAATGTGAGATTGTGTCATTTGCAATTTTTTGATTAGCAACTATTTTTATTTACTTTTATTCCAGGACTTCAATAAAAGACATTGAATACTGCTCACAGAAATCCTTTACATGAGGACTTTCTGCTGACAATTATCTTGGAAAGTTGTCTATGTGGAACGGATAACAGTATTATATTAATATTGTGTATTTCTTATTCTCCTCCATTCCTAGCTGTTCAGTGCCCAGTATCTGGGGGTTGCCTACTAGATACAGGAATGACCTTGACCTAGATGACCTTTAAAAGTCGCTTCCAACCAAAACTGCTCTATAATTCTTGATTCTATGAGCTTAGCAGACCGCAAAGTTCTTTCAAATACAGTTCCCAAGATGTGATACTGCTGCTGGTGATGAGTGAATCCTCCCCAGGGAGTTGCAGTAAAGGTCTGCAGAGACTGCCTGTCACAAGGGCAGCAGGGTTGGACCCCTCTTTTTAGCCAGGCAATGTTGGTGCGTCCACACCCGCACTTCAGTTCAGGAACACACTTTTTAAGGGATGCTCCATCATTGCAATTTCTGTGCTTTGATTCATGTTGAAGTTCACAAAATGCCCTATTTTTGGACAACGATGCACTTCTGAGGTGCCTCTAGAATAATGCCGCTGCAATGAGACATCACAGGGCACAGCCAGAGCTCATCCACAAAAATCACCTCCTTCCCAGAAATGCAGAGTGGATGTCAAGCCCTCAGCACTCTGCTGACTTAACACCAGTCCTAAATACTGCTGTAGCTAGAGATAACGGAAGGTAAGTCTTGACCTAAGCAAGGAAACAACAAGCAGTGCCTGACTCCAAGTCTGTGTGGTCCTTTTACTCCTGTGCCACTGCCCACGTGACTTTGAGTGGATGTGCTTTGTAAATAACACTGAAAAAACTCTAACACTATGTGATAAGATTCCCCCGTCAACAGCCTGATACATAGAATCATACAACTGTCCAAGCTGAAAGGGCCCTTTCAGATCATTGAGTCCAACCATCAACCCAACACTGACAAAACCACCACTAACTCATGTCCCTCAGCACCCCAGGTCTGCCCAGCTTTTAAATCCCTCCAGGGATGATAACTCCACCACTGCCCTGGGCAACCTGATCCAATGCTTAATAACCCTTTCAGTGTAAAAATCCTTCATCTCTCTAAGTGAGACTGTAGGATGTTGCTACAGAAGCACAGGACAGGTGTAGTTCTTCCCCTCCCTCCCCTTTGCTGCCACACACTGACCAAATCAAGGATGCATTTGCTACAGATGGATCCAAAAAGCCACTGTGGAGCTCAGTTTCATTAGTACAGTGAAGGAATTTCATCAGACCACTCTTTGGTAGTTGGCAGAAGACCTCCTCTAGTTGCAGCATAGGAGAGATCCCTGTCTTGTGACAGCTTGAAGCAAATCCACTACCTGTCCATAAGAGAGCTCCCAGGAGCGCTGGTGACTTTGAACAGTGAGATATGCAGCAGTCTGCAGTGGCACAACCGCTGTCCCAGGGAATCAGCTGGGAGGGACATCAGAAGTCCCTGTGAGGTGTGTTCAAAGTGCTCCCTGTAAGGACACGAGGTGCAAGAGAGAGCGATTGTCAAGTCGAGGCAGTTCTACTTCTCAGGCACAGCAAACAGAGAGAGATACTTAAATCAACAGCAGGTCTGGATTCCCAGAAATAACAAACCAAAAGGTCCACACTTTGAGAGAAGAGAGCAAGAACAGAGTTTTATAGAGATGACCATAAGCAGTAAGATGAGGACATGACATTAATTTCACCACCATCCTGTCTTTTAAAGGACATAAGGGTGAGACAGGAGGAGTATCTGAAGAAAATTATGATGAATGTGCCTAATGGGTCACAAAGACACACAGAATCTGATAGAAAGGTGTCGTGTAGGGACCACAGTATGGTGGTCATTTGTCTCCTGCGTGATTTTAGTTATTGAAGACTCACTCCCTTCACAAGAGAGGACCACTCCTATGTGGGGTTACAGCCTGCCCTGCCCCTGCTGCAGGACAGCAGAACAGCCACGGCCAACTCACTCACGGTCAACTCAAGTGCTCAAACTCTGTCACAGGTTTCTACAGAGAAGAGGAATGTTAAAACAGCACCTGCAACCCAGGGGACCGATCAATGTAAAGGCTTTAACTAGCCCTAAGATGTCACCAAAAGAGAATGCAGCAAACCTGGGAGGCAGAAGCAGGTGGACACACTGCGGTGAGGATGGTGCAAACCAGCAATGGTTCAGGTGAACTTGAGATTTGCAT
Organism: Thinocorus orbignyianus; assembly: GCA_013400375.1. Classification (NCBI taxonomy): domain Eukaryota; kingdom Metazoa; phylum Chordata; class Aves; order Ciconiiformes; family Thinocoridae; genus Thinocorus; species Thinocorus orbignyianus. The sequence goes on from VXBW01008329.1 coordinate 116,856, forward strand.
GAAGTGAAATCTTTGCCAGAGCAGCAGGAAGAGATGTCAAGGCAGGCCCAAGAAGGGAAGCTGGGCCACCGTATCCTTGCAATGGCCAAAGTAGCCTAGTGTACTGCTCTGAAGGAGGTTCCCAGCGCTGACAAGGCTTCCCCCACACTGTGCAGGCAGCACTGGAACTTGCTCGGATGCAGACTCTGTCATTTCACTTAAAATACTCCTGTTACTGTCTCTCCCTGCCAGCCATGGATTTCTCCTTGCTATCTTTCGCTTTTCTTGTTTTTATGCATTCTAGGCCTTTCTAAATCATCCTGATTGAAGTCTTGTCTCCTCCTGTGGTTACACAGATTGCCTGTTTTATTTTAAATTGCTGCCTTCGCTTTGTTGCTGCGTGGGGGTGGACTTACAGTTAAGAGAGGAAGGTTACCGTACAGTGATGCACATGCAAAGAGTACACACACAGCACGAAAACCCTCAGGTCCATGTGCCAGGAGGAGGCAGAAACTGGTCTGCAGTCAGGGGGATGGAGAGATGCTGCCTCCTAAAACCAAAATCACTTCAGAGCACTTTCTGGCTTGAAAGCAGAATTAATAGATCCTATATAGTTTGCAAATCATTACTATTTCCAGAATCCCATCACAGTTACCTGCCTCCGAAACAGATGGCTAAGGGCAGGATATAACAGGTCTACTGGCAGCAGAGATGACCTTGTGAACACAGAGTTACTGAAGAATTGCTGGCACCTTAGTATTTATTACAGGAACCGATCACACCCACCACTGATACAGCCAGCCAGTACATCACAGCCCCTCTCACTATATTTCCAAGCAGCTTCAGAGAATCAGTCAGCGCAAACCTCAGAGAGAGAAAAATTAACCAGAGAGGCTATTGCATGGGTCTGCAGTTAGGTTGAACCTGGTCACCTAGTTACTGTGTGTGATCCCAGCACCAGAGTCAAACCCACCCCTGGGGCTGAACCTGCAGCCACTTCCACGGGGGAAGCAGGTAAGAAACCTCCTGGAGCTGGAAACTCTACATTCTGGAGGGAAAGCAACTTGCTGGGACTTTACAGACACTGTGTGGAGAAGAAGACCTCCCTTCTCTCTCTTACAACCAAGGCAAAGAATGTCAGAAAACTTTTGGGTCACAGCAGATCACCTTCAGAGTGTGACTTCCACCACTGGCACTTAGCCTCCTCCCTTCATGCTTCCTCTGCCGCTGACCATCTGAATACCAAGGTGACCTGTGAAGATAACACAGAGAGAGGAGGCATTTAGGAGCCACTGTGTCGATAGTTGAGGACAAAATATAATCGCATTGTCCTCCTGGCTATTGACAGAGTGTTCCCTCAACTGCACGGCACCCGGAGGCTCAGCATCTCTCGCTCGGCCGAAGCGGGCAGAGGATGCCCTTTGGTTCAGATCCACTTCCAAAGACAGGCCTGTCTTTCTCTTGTTAATATTCACTCCAAGAATAAAACTATCAACCAGACTACAGGCAGGCAGTCACACTTCTGGATCACATACAGGGTGGGAGGTTTCTGCTAAAAAGCCGAGCTGCCCGCATGTTTCCACAGGGCCACACCAGCCATCCAGGTACACAGCAAAGGCTCCTCAGTTTCAAACCAAAATGTATGAGCCAAATAAGCCAAGGAAGGTGAGAGAAACTCACCCGGCTGCTCTGCAGCCTCCAGGGCAGTAGAGAGAGGTCCCTGCTCACACGAAACGAGCTAGCTGCCAACAGCCTGCCTCAGGGAGGAGAAATGGTCCACCCACAACAGCTCAGAGCTCAGGAAGACCTCATTTCCCTTCCTCGCTTGGTAAAACCTGTCCATGGAGCACTTTGCGCTTCAGCAGTGTGGTGAAATCGCTATTTCGGTTGGTCTGGGTATCCTCACCAGTCCGTGGACAAGACCCAGCACCCACAGCAGACACAACAGTTGGGTAATCAAGGCCCTTGTGATCACCACTGAGTGGCAGGAAGGATATCTTAAGTCATCACATAGATGTTCTCCTCTGAATGACCAACTGCCACCTGGGTGCTAGAGCATTCACCTGGAAGACAAACATCCATGTCTGAAATCCTTGCTCAAGCCAAAGGGGATGCTTTCCTGGGCTCTGTAACAAAGTGATTCACCTTGCAGCTGGGTTCTCTGCTTCAGGTACAAAAAAATGGTGTCCAAAATTCACAGGCTTAGGCAAATGATGAGAGTTTTGGGCTCTGCAAGATGCTCCAGCTGCAGTGCTTGCAGCCCAGTTCCCCTCTGGAAAACCTTTAAGAAACTCGACATCTGCTCCACTGCAAACCATATTTATTTTTTTTATACTCAGAAAAATCTGTAGGATGGGAGAAGAATTTTATGCCCAGCCGTAACATAAAGCATGGTTTCTCCATTAGGTGAGAAACCCTCCTGAGATGGGCTCCTCCTTCCTCAGAAGGCAACTGATCAGTTCCCTCCTACCACACCCCATGCCTGCAGCTCCAGGGCTGCTGCAGGCACAGGTGAGACCCTGTGTCATGGGAGAGTCCTCCAGGTGTCAGGTGGACCCCAAGGACAGCACTGGGAACCAGGTGGGTACTCCTGGCCTGTTTTTCAGAGGAATGGGAATGGAGACCTGGCACACAGCATGGTGAAACTCAGTGGATGGACCAGAGGCGGAATCCAGTATTTCCTGATGGGTCCAACAACCTCTGGACAGGAAGAAAGGTGCAAATGAAGGGATGCAACATAGAGGGGGTGTTGGTATCTCCACAACATGCAACCGGAGCAGATCTGATACCTCCAGCTCTCTTATTGCTGTCTGCTTTCCTTCCCTGGCCCTCCTACCAGCACAGCACTATGCGACATTGTAAGGGACGGCTAACAAAGCAGGCTGAAGAGACTTTTAATGTCTCAAACACTGAAGTACCAGTCCTTTTGCTCAAGGAACTGATAAGGCTGACACCTTCTTACCTCTTGTGCTATTCATGGTAAGGAGAGTCGAGGACCAGTCTTAAAGAACCAGAACAGGCCTGTTTTCTCTCCTGCGAAGGATGAGCTGTTTCTCCAAAAAAAAGATGCTACCCCCAGTGCTGACCCTTGCCTCATTATTTCTGAAATGCATATTAAAATTCAATCCCCTGTGTATGCTGATGAACATTATTGAGATCATGTTAAACATCTATGACTGCAGCTCACATCTCCCCACCCAAATCATGCAGCACATCACCTGCTGGGGGAGGAAACCAACTTGAGACAAAACTGCCCCTACCAATGGGCAAGGATAAAAGGGGGAAGCCTTTCCCCGAAGAAAGAAAAAAAAAGAAAGAGAAGATTTATGACCTTTGAAGATTTTTTCCCCCTGAAGAGTGCTTCTGCAACCTGTGCTTACAGGAGTGACACTGGAACCAGGACCAGGGATCTCTTTATCTCTCTTCTTCCATCTCTCCTTCTCTGTCCCTTTATTTTTTTCCCCCTTTTTTTTTTTTCCTTCTTCTTTTCTTCTCTCTTTCTCTTTCCTTTCACAGAAATAACACAAGGCACACCACACAGCTTGCCAGAATTCATTGTACACTTATTATTAAGTACCACTCACCATAGTTCATTGTATATCTGCTGCTAATCAACGCAATGCATATCTTACCTCTTGTCATAATTTGCTATATACCTAGCTAATTATTGTGGACCTAATTAAGGCCTGATTGCTAACCTAATAAACATTTGCATACGGACCTTGAGATTTGTCTCACCTTAGTCTGCGCTGCTGGGGATTTATGAATGAGTCACTTAACCCCCCTCCTTTCTGAGTGGCACATGACAGGAATGTCTCCAGAAGTTCAAGACCATGTGTCTTCTATAAGTAAGATCTTGGATGTTCCTTAGGCTTTGAAAGGGCCTTCAAGGCAACAGCCTGATTTACCAGCTCCAAGCAACCATGTGGACATAAGTTTTTCCTGCACATCATGGCAACACCTCTGCTCCCCAGGCATAGAGTCCCTTCTAACATTGGAGGTTGCTTCATGGTCTACTGCAAAAGGGCTCTCGGAGCAGGCCCTGAAGAACAGGAGCACCAGCACCGATGGACGATCGCTTCAGGCTGTGGGACCATCTGCATCGTAGCTGTGTGCAGCCCTGACTTCAACACTAGCAAGATCAGAAGAGGCAGTCAACAGTATACCCACAGGACCTACACACTGGCATTGCTTCCAGTTTAATTCCTTCCTGGGCACATCACTTGTGACATCCTTCTGAGAAAGATGTGTAAAGAACAGTCAGATACTTCCCTCATTTTCTCAAGGAACATGCTAGAAGAAGCACCTATGGAAAGATGGAAATACCGCTGGGCTGTTGTCTCATACACAGTGAGCTGCTGGCCTCTGCATCATTAGCTCTTCGGTGAAAATAACATTTTAAACACTGACCTTACACTAACCAGCAGGAAGCACAACAGAGAGTTACATCACCTGCTGTCTCTTTAGGCAAGTTTTGAAATAAATCCAGCAGAAAATAACTGAAGAATTCAACAAATCATTAGATAACAGATTTAGACATATTTCTTTTCTACTGGATAAATACAGACACAACACAAAAATACATGTGAAATGCATCATTCTCAAAAGAAGGAGATAAAAAGGACTTAAGCTTCAGTAGAGCTTCTGTTCTTTGTTCTAGTACCTTCAGTGGAATGAAAAACTGGAAATGTTAATTGAATTTATTTTTTAAAAAGGATGCTGCAGGCAAGGCAGTGGCTCTGGCCCTGCGACTTATTTTGCACAGTATGTTCCCAAATAATAGGCATTGAGCACGTGCTGCTGCACTGCAGAGAATGTCAAAGCAGCAAGAAAGCAGGAGGGTTTGATTTTTGGCCAGGTGCTGGCCAAAAGCCCAGCCAAAAGGTGCTGGGCTTTTGGCACTGCCAAAGCACAACAAAGCAGATTGGCACAGTGGAAATAAATCACATTACTTGAATGTCCCCACTAAAGCTACAAGAAGGATATTCCAGCAGTCCCTTCTCAGCTGTGAGAAGCTCAGAGGAAAGGACCTGTTCTCCTATCTTCAGTTCCAGGGAGAAACACAATCTGCATTTTTCCATCTTTTCTTTGTGAACCACGAGAGTAAAACCTATAGCTTTGAACTAAACTTTAGGTTTGGGATGGTAACTCTGTGCTAAGTTCTCTACCTGGGGAACCAAAGCTCCCACTGCAGAGGGTGCTCCTTCTTCGCCCTGTAGGACCAACGATCTCAACAGCCACCAACACCATCCCCAACCTGCTCCAGTTCAAAAGCCTTGGAGAAAAGCCTTGTGTGATTCCACAACAGTCAACAGACGAATTCCCAATTACCACACACACTGGGTAGTAATTAATTCACACTGCTTTTTTCAAGCCAAATTCAAATTTTAAGGATATTATATTGCACACAGAGAACCCTGGTACAGTACGTGGCTGAAGTTTATTGTCACTGCATAAGTGAAAAACAGGTGGAAGCGCAGGGGTGCCGCTGCCAAGCCACAGGCAGGACAGTTGCTCTCTCACAGCTCTGCACAAGACACCGTGCAGAACTCCCATAAACTGTCCGGGTCCTGAGGACACCAGTAGGTCTTAATGGCCCTGGCCCGTGTCACCCAGTACCTCCATGGACCCAGGAACTCCGTTTCAGCCCAGCCCAAGCTGTGCCCCAGCTCAGCCACAGCTGATACTGGCTTGAACCACAAACGGGAGGAAGCACGGTTGGCAATTCCTTATCTGCTCCCTTCCCAAAAAGGTATCTGAAAACAGAGAAACCAGTAATTTTCTCTTGATTACACTTTCACCATCAGCAACATTTTTTTTTTCTTTCTGACTAGTCAAAGTTCACCGGAACTAAATCAGCATTTCAAAATAGAAACAGCAGAATGGCATTTTAGCAGCTTTCAAAAATGAAAACTTAAGATTACTGAATGCAAGTTTAACACTTACCACCCCAGCACTTTATTTCAAAACCATTCAGAGCCTCCGTTATCCCAAGTATTTGAATATATACTACATTAAAGTATGCAGAATTAAATGATACCATAGGACAATTGCCATGCCAGTTCATTCTGGTAATGAACAAGAAAGAGAAATCTTCAGCTGCACTAACGGTAAGAGTCAGTTTCCCCTGGGTATACTTCAAGCCACCTTATTTTAAACCCTGGCCCTTACTGGGACATCTGCCTTACCATGAGAATTAACTGTGCTCTACAAATGCCTGGATTTTTCCCATTGCTCAGGCAGGAGGCAGGGAAACTAGCTCAGAAAGAGATGTTTTTCAGCATCTGCATTTGAACAAGTGAATCTCATTCCAGTCACAGAATAACCAGCCCCAATCAGACTCAAACAATCAACACACACAGATCTCTAAAGTCTTCCAGTACAGCTTTAGAGTCTTATAGGCCTTGGCACAAATTCTATTAGCAGTCATTTAAAACCCACTGGCAGATCACTGATGCGAACGTCAAGTAGCATCAGGCTCTGCCACTGATCGCAGCAGCAATCCCTTAGAAACACCAACTTTCCCACTGACAAATATCTTACAAAGTATTGTTTTTCAGGTCTAAATCACATAATAACTGCTCTACCAGAACTGGGAACTAATATTTGACTCCAGATGTCAAGCAGCTGCAAATGTTGCTCAGCTACATAACACAACTGTTCCATGCTATGTTAATTAAGTAACATCTCTGACTTTCCTCAAAAAATCAAACCAGGCATGTTTGATAAAACTTGCTTTCCATGGGCCATTAGCATCTTTTAGCTCAGTCTCCCCTTGACAAAGGCTCCTAAAAGCCGCATTGTCCTCTGCTCCCAGAGTCTTCTTCAGCCAATAATTCTCTGAAAGTCCCCATCCACACACCCTGGAACTCACGATCCCACCACAGGGTACCACAGCATCTCCAGCCCCTTGGCTTTCTCCCATAGTCCCTCTGTCTCCTTTTCTCTCTCTTTTCCATGAACCCGTATCTTTTTGGCACACACTGTACAACAATGTTCAGCTGGAGATTAAAAGAAGTAGTGTTTCCTAAGCAGATCCAAGACTTTTTCCCTAGCTTCTATGTATATTAAAAAAAAACCCAAATAAGTGCATAAATACTTTTTACCTCTTGTTGATGTTCCATGTTCTTCATGTTCTTCCCCTCTATTTGCACTGGTTGTTCCTAATGGGCAGACCTTAGGTATGGCAATTGCCTGATTTTCCCTTTCTAGCGCTCCTTAACATCGGGGCCACAGCAAGGGATGGAGCAGCAGGGAGATCACAGAGGTTTGGCGATCCAAAGGGCAAAGATATTGCCGCTGGGACAGTCATCTGACATTTGTCTGTGGATTAAGGGCTTTAAAGGGTTTCCCATTCAGCTACAGCCAGAAATAGAGCCCACCAGCTGCAAACATTTGGGAGCTATCAGTCTGTGGTTACTTACTAGACTCAAGCTCAGTGTAAATGGATGAGTGGATTGTGTTGCTCACCATAGATTTTCTGAATTCCTTGGAGATCATCCTGAGGCAGCTTGAAGTTGTGCGTTTCCATGTACTGGTAGAAAGGAGCCATGATGGCACTGGGATCATTGGAGTGTTCCAGACCCAGTGCGTGTCCCAGCTCGTGGACTGCGACCAGGAAGAGATCATTCCCTGTGGAAGGAAGGCACAGCCAGGTTAGTCCACGCCACAGCCTGATACAACTCCAAGCCCCATAAAGCAAGAAAACATTTCCATACACTGTCCTATTGCTCAGCAGGTCACAGTGCCAGGGGTAGCTCCCGGGGACAGTTTTAGTCCTTAAAGTCCACACAGTTTTTACAGTCATCCGCATGGAATGGGCAGGAGGCTCCTAGCCCATGACCACCTGTGACCAGGAGCACCCTCAGCCCAAGTAAAACAGGCAGCTGCCTGGAATGAAAAGATACTGACTGTAGACTCTTTTGTAGAGTTTACAGAAAATGGCCAACAAAATAGACTGCTGATACCATTGCTCCTTATCTGATTGCTGCCAGGAGAGGTGAGAGCCCTTACAGGCTCTCCATCAACAAGGGAACATGGTGAAGGAGCTTTGTCCCCTTCTGGGTCCCCTGGTGCCGTGCTCTGATCTGACCTGGACCATCAAATTTCGTAAGGGGAGATCTGTGAGGCACCTGGCAAGGCAGGAGGAAGTACAGAGAAGAATGTGTCTAACACCCATCACAGCACATGTAGTCCCTGGGACAACCCCAGCTTCTCTAGCACAGGCTCCTCAACACGCTATTACTCTGCTGAACTCCTAGCACTGCCATGTCTGCAGGATGAGGTGAGCATAGGCAGCACCATCCTGCAAGAGGTACTGCCACAGAGGGAAAGGCTGGATTGGATGCCAAGAGCAGGAGGGAGGAAGGAAAAAAGAAGGGACATGCTCCTGACAGGAAGAGAAAGGGTTGAGGAACCCTGTCTGGCCCAGAAGCTGGCAGGAGTGCAAAGTAGGGGTACCTTCAACTCTGTGTTACAGGCATACACTCCTCTTCATTCCTACAGATCCGAGACCCTCACTCCTTCATCTAGTGTGGTCCCTGGATGTCCTACTCCATGAGGACACCTCGACACGGAAGGTGTCACAGGCACTGCGCCTGTCTTAGAGGTAACGAAGTTCAAGTTCGCATCCAGGCCTGAGCTCTCCTTGGGACAGAAGTTGCAAGTAGCGATTCAGGTACAACGATCTCCAGTTTTCAAATACTTACTGCTTCCCTGTTACCCATAATGATGCGACAACCAAAAGCTCAGGAGTCTGCAAGTGCAGGGTGCTCTGCCAGCATCACAAGATACTTGAAGTCAGTAACAAACAGTACTCAACTGCTCGTAAAAACCACACCAAAATGGTTAAATTGTGTAAATAACTGAGCTAGAGGGCATAAGCATCTGAATACACAAGATACATTAAAATATACAAGTGCATTTCAAATGAATGTTCAAATACATTTGGACAAATACAAATGTCCAGAAACACATGTGGGCTAAAATTTAACCATACACATAATGAGAATTCCCGATTATTTTTATGTGGGAAAACCAAATGGGGACTGACTTAATAGTTTTTCATCATCTGGTGTGTGCAGAACAAGTTAAAAAAATGTCCAACAGCAAAGTATCAAATGCGTTAAGCAGTTTCATGGTAAGGTTTGGATAATTGACCACTCTTTGTGGGTTTTCAAAACCACTTAAACTTAGAAGATGCATCCAGCTTTCCAAATGGATTCAAAAACTCTAAGTCAGTTGGAAATTAAATGGACTTAGTCTCCTATATCACTTAAATGCACAGGAAAGCATAATTTTCACTGTTACCGCAACTGCCCACACATGCAAGTCCCTGCTAAGAGTCACTCAGTTCAGAGCTGACTTTCATGAGACACTTTTACATGGGCTCGTGGGCTGTGCCCCTGCTAAGAGCTTGGAGGCTTTCCCCCCCCCCCTCAATTTGGGGGCATTTTCCTCCTTCTCAAAGTATCTGAAGAGTCTTTGTACTGACAACATGTCTAAAACTTGTCTCTACATAAGTCTACATATAAATCCATGTAAGTTACTCACCTCCATGTGTATCAGGAGCCTAAGATCAGTCACTAGCTTCATTTAAATTAGGTTCAAATAGTATTCAGTAACTTTCTTCCCCAAACCAATGGCAGCCCACTTTAAACGTGGAAAACAGGGTCACACAGACTCACAGAAGGGTTGAGGCTGGAAGGCACCTCTGGAGATTGTCTAGTCCAAGCTCCCCAGCTCAAGCAAGGTCAGGTGAAGCAGGATGCCTGGGACAGTGTCCTGTCAGGTTTTGAACGTCAAGTTTCTTGCATTGGGAAGCCCTGCATAGCACTCCAGATGTGCTGAGCAGAAAGGAAGATTCTTCTCCCTTGACCTGTTGGCCATTATCTCCACAATCAGCCCTTGATGCCGTTGGCTATCTGTGCTGCAGGGCTCAAATCAGTGTCAACCAGGACCCCCACGTCCTCCTCTGTGAAGCTGCCTTTCAGTCTGTTGGCCACCAACAGAGTCCAGGTGCAGGGCTTTGCATTTCTCTTTGCTCAACTTCTTTAGATTCTTTCCAGCCCAGTTCTCCAGCCTATCAAGGTCTCTCTGAATGACAGCATCACTCTTCAGCATATCAACCACTCCTCCAAACTTTCTATAATCCTTGACTTGCTGAGGGTGCACTCTGCTGCATGAAGGTCATCCGTGAAGATATTAAATAGTATTGATCTCGCTATTGACCCCTCTGACACTCATCCTGAACTCCATCATCTCATGGTTACTGCAGCCAAGGATGCTACTCATCTTGACACTACCCACCAGTTCTTCTTTTTAAAGTGTCAGGTCCAGCAGATCACCTTTGTTGGTTCCTTGAACACTAGTGAGACAACCAGGAAGAATTTGGAGATGATCAGCAAGCCCACAAAGATGAAAGCTTGTACCTGAAAGAAGTATGTCAACACCCATGGGGGTCAACCCTTCCACTATTGAACAGAGAACTGCACCTTTTCCTAGTTATCTTTATGAAACATCTATACCTAGAAACATGGACATCCATGGAAAACAGCTGCTGTTGTCCAGTTTGAATGACAATGGTGTGGGATGATGCCACAGAGAAGGGAAAATTCTGGTTGAGGAGCTCCGCTTCCTTGGATCTAGAGATAAAGGACTCACCAAGAAATGAACCATCCCAGCTCTAGCACAGCCACAGAAGACAGGTCAACAGTGGAGTGGAAAAGCTATCCTCCTGAGGGGGGATGCACTGCTGGGTGGCCACTCGAACAAGAGTAGTGATGTTCTGAGAGGTGGTGAGAGCAGATAAAGTGGGCTAAAGACAATTTCTAGGAAATTAAGTGACTTCCACAGAGAGTAGAAAAGAAGCTCCTCCTGCTTCTCAACAAATACTCTTGATTCTCAATGCTGTGGTTGTTTCTCATCTCAAACCCTCTGGTGAGAGGCAGTAGATTGACACAAGTAGACACAGCTCCCTCTGCTGCTCCCTGCCCTGGTCAGAAAGTTCTCACCACTGTTTCATCCCCCCAGCCTTTCTTTGTGTTTGAGCCTCCCCCTAGACATACCCATAGTTCTCTTCCTTCCAATTTGCCCATGTCATCTGCCACTCTATATTCTGTAAGATGGTCCCAGGTCTGAGAGCAGCCAAATCATTTCCAGAGGGCAAGCGGACAGCATGCATTTCGAGGGATGAAAAGACCAGAGAAAAGAATCCAAGACCATCTTGTAAGCTCAAAGTGCTCAAAATCCCAGTTCTGGATTCATTGTCCTGTTTCTCTTGAGAGGAGAAGTTCCTTTAGAACTTTAGAAAGAAGTTCAAATACCATTTATTTTTTTAAATGGGAGGGAGTTCATAGCACAGAACAGAACACATTGTTCATTTTTATTTCAAAGGGTGTGCTAAGATTTGCTCTGAAAAGAAAATATCAAGGTATAAAACTATTGCCTGAGAGTCTACTTATCTCCTCCCACAGCACTCCTTATAGCTGCAATGGCTCTTTGTGCACCGTTACCCCCTGCGCTTTGGCTGCTGTTTTGAAACCGTCCACTCAGCTGATCTGAACGGAGCCTCGACCTCTCAAACTGCTTCTGTTAGTTCTTGAACATACAGCAAGATCTCTGATCTCCATGCTCTCCACAGTCTTGATGGGAGAGCGCTCTCCATCATGTCCATCTTCTTGGAGCAAGATTCAGAAGGGAGAACTAATAGCCTAATTTGATGCTTTGCTACTCAAACAAGGTCAGGCAATCAGATAAAGCTCCTTAATTTCCTATTCAACAACCCTTCCCCAAGACAAGTAAAACTCACATTCAGTGCATACCAGCCACCTGGGTGAGATAGTAAAGTGAAGAAGAACCTGACCACCCTTGCTTTGTATTCGCAGGGAAAGGACCCAAGAGAAATCCAACAATTTTTTGCTTGTTTCAACCATCTGTACAAAATAAAGAGGTCTGGTCAGAGACCTGCCTGAGCTTTCTCCTTCCCAATTCTCAGGAGCATCCAAAAGTCCACCAGTAAGGACCAGAGGGAGAATGACCCTTTAAGACTGGGAGTAGTTTTGTTGTTTCACTGAGTGAAATGGTTGACCTGCTACATTAAAACATAAAAAATCAGTTAAAGTAGCATTAAAGTTGCTGTATGTTTTCCTCACCAAAACAATGTTCTCACCAGAAAATGTTAGGAGGACACACCTCTAACACTTCAAAAGCATCGCCCATTATCACGGTGCCAAACCAGGTGAATACACTGGTTATCTTACATCCAGCTTAAGAGCTCTGTGGTCCCCGCGCACGCACCAGACACAGAATACACACAGCTTCAAACATACTTTTTAGTTGAATTTTCTTAATTAGAAGTAATCTAAATTGCTGTTCAGAATAAAACTCCTGTTAGCTGATTTACTCCCAGTTGGGAATCCCAGTTCACTAAATTCCAATATAATCACACATCAAAACCAGCTCTTTGGTTAAGCTCTCAAGTCGTTCAGAACATACTACCTTTCCTGCAGAGATAAACACATGGTTTTATGGTAACAACACAGATAAACTGATTTATGTATGATCTTCCTCCTAGTCATATACTCCATCACTCATGCTTCTTTGATTTTCATCTTCAACTGGAAAAATATCTGTTAAATCCAGCAACAGACACATCGAGAAAGGTTCTTCCTCTGTGAAACTGCCAGCATGTGCCTTCTTGTTGAGTTTCATCCATTTTCAGTAAGAAAATCTGTACCAAAACCTTTTCTTTATTTGCCTGAGTAACTCACCACATAGTTGGGTATCGACTGCTGTTGGTCAGCAAAACTACTCATTTAAATGCCTTTGAGTTTACAGTAATAGGTCACAGGGATATTATTATGACAATGTTGTGATATTAGTATTTATCCCTGTGTGTGGTAGCTGTATATAGAGCTGTAATGAGCACAGGTAGACTCTGTAAAGCACCCAGCACAGCAGACAGTAAATCCAGGACAGAGCTTCTATGACAAGAGAAGTACAAGTAAAATTGTACATCTGATTATTAACAGAAAAGCAGCTGTGTATCTCCAGTCTCTCTCATTATTTTTGTACTTAAAATCATGCTAACACATCCATGTATTGCAGTTTACTCAGACATAATTAAAAAGACACAGGAAGGTTAAATTTTGAAATTTTATTAAAGTAAGAATGATACTGAGGAAAGTCAGATCATTGGTTGCGACAATAGCATGCCTTGAGTAATTACAGAAGAGATGGTGTGAACTAAACATGCTTTAAACACACTAAAATGACCCCCTTCCACTCCGACAGCCACAGAGAGACAACTGTTTCCCAAGCACAACTTAAAGAAGCTTTAGGGCTACTCTAAGCTATGCTTTGGTTCTTGCATCTCCAGACCTGGTAGATCTGAACCATCCAACAGAGGAGTATGTGGTCTGTCTGTACTCCTCTGTTCACGTCCACAACCACGCTCTGCTCAGAAGATGATTTTCAATCTTTAGAAGACCCTGAGGAAGCAGTGATATGGCTCTTCCATTTGTTTGCATCAAGAGAGACATGGAAAACAGCTTTTCTATCTAGAAAGGAAGAAAATATATTAAAAAAATACAGGTTTTATTTTGTTCATAAACTATGATAAAAGTAGCAATGAATACGATGCATAAAAACTCTTAAGAGTGTCTTTAAACAGATTCACTGGAGACAGGAGGAGTGAGATGCAGTCTTAGGAAAAATTGTGCCACATTAACAAACTGACTTCCATGAGATCAAGTGAGTACAGCAGGACAAAGAACCGCATCGTGTTACAAATCACCATGAAAAGGGGATTAAATTTGCCTTATCGTCCCCAAAAGCCCATGTGTCAGCTGGGTTACAGACCTGCCTAATGTTGCAAGGTACGCATTATTGGACAGCGGACAGATGGCACCATGAGGACAATCTCCTGTAGGGATTCACAGGAAAAATAGAAAATATTTTTCTGGAATGGTGAGAACCAAACTGAGGGAGTGATGCACAGTGGAGACTGGGCAGCAGTAAGCACTCAGCTGGCTCGGCAGCCTAGCATTCCATGGAATAAGCATGTTCTGCTGAAAAATTGTCTCATACCTTTCACAAGTGTAGGCTGTAATTCAATACCAAAGAATTACCAATCCCAAATTGAAAACTTCTATTTGCCTAATATTAGCATATCATTCCCTAATTTGGAAGAACAGATGGTAAGGAAAAGAAAAACGCTCATAAAAACATGGGAAATGTAGATACGAGTTTCATTCCATCACTCCTGAAAAGAAGACATGCTGGTGGATTTATTTTTTAAAAATAATTAAATACAGCAGGGTCTACAGACAGAATTTACTACTTGACCCAGCTGTGGAACAGCCAGGAATAAAAAATACCCAAAACCCAAGAGGATTTGGAAACCCTTGGAAGGCTGGATCAGTGTTTTCCTACCAGGTCTGGCCCAGGCAGTGTGGATACAAACCAATTTGGGCTATTTGGGAATCTATTTTGCCAGCCAGGTTGAAGTTAGATTTAACTCCTGGTGTTGGCAACAGAGAAAGTGCCGTCTGGAAGCAGTGAGAGCAGTTCTTTGCCACAAAGAGGATGTTTTCTCCCCTCCCTAGGACAGGACATGAACCATCTTTGTCCTTCCTGACACAGGAGGTTCCTGATGGGGCTGAGCAGGACTGAGAAACAAGAGAACTGGGATATAAGAGACCCCTTCAAAGTGGTGTTGTGAGGGGATTTGGGTGAAGAACACAATACTACTCAAACTGTCTTCAAATCTTGCTCTCTTCTTTAGAAACAGGAAAGAAAAAAAGAAAAAAGTAGTTTAAATAACTCTTAAATTTGCTGCTTGGTTGTGATGTCAAAATCTAGAATATTGGGTATGGAGTGTTATTTCACTGCTGATGCTGCAACTCACCTCTGACAGCAACGACCAGCAAATTCTTGACAAGAATTCACCTATTTTTCATTTTTTCCTCCTCCTGAACACCTGTTATTTTACACCTCTCTCCTTCAGCAAGTGGAAGGCAGCAAGTTTATTAGAGACACTGCTGCATTTTGGGTTGCTTCCCAGCATCTGTTTCTGCTTTACAAAGGCAGGCAGCAAAAAAAAAAAAAAA
>VXBW01008329.1:134730-156971 GCA_013400375.1 Thinocorus orbignyianus
GGGGGGGGGTTGGGTTTTCTTCAGAACCGCTGAACAAGAAGCTTTCCAAAGAGGCCTCTGGAGGAACCCACCAGGATCTACAGGGACATGGTTGTTGGAAGGATTACAATATTCATTTCCTTGCTGTGAGTAAAACTCAACATTTCTTGCTGGTATCTGAAAAGCAGTCAAAGTGGCAATCCTATGTTTGCAAAGAGAAGGTGATCCAGGTTGGATGCTGTACAGCATGGGAGAGTACTGGGAAGAGAGGAGACTGAAGGATGAATCCTGTGAACTGCAAAACGATCAAATGTGAGGTGAAGCCAAGTTTCACTAGAGTCACTGTGGAATAACGTATCAACTAGGATTCTTTCCTGATGGAGCTGAAGAGGCTGCCCTTGGGCACACTCCCATTTATGATGGTACACAACAAAGGAGGGTCTTAGAGCTCTACTCCCAGTACTGCTTAAAGAAAAACCCTCTGGTGATCCTTGGCAGGGCATGGCAAACTCAGTGATTACCACACTTTAGCATTAAAAAAGTTCCCTAAATGTCTTCCCTACACTAATCCTGCTCTACTTCAAGCCTTCTACTACTGCTTTAGCGCATTTCCTGACCAGCCTGGTGAGCTTTGGAATGAAACCTGGATTGCACAGAAGAGTGACAGCAGATGGGACAACCCCAGAAGTGGGGTTCTGCTCACCCCCCTGCAATAGCCATGGGCAGCCACTGCGGGGGCTGCTGGCACCAGCTCAGACACTGGCATGCTATTTGCTGTGACAGTGACAGAGCAAGTGTTGTCACTGCCAACAGAGGAAGACAGTTAATAGCTATATACAGTTGTACCTAGATAGCTATAAAGCTAGTATCTGCAGTGGGACGACAAATACTATGTATTTAGTGGTACAGTGGTGACGACACACGTAACAGCAATGGTCGTCTACTTTTAAAAGACCATGAAGAAGATTTGCTTTGCCTGAAGAAGATACTATTTACCATGTTGAACTGCAGTCTAAAATTCACTTCCTGTATTTAACCTGGATTAAACAAACGTTTGAGTGTCAGAAGGGTGTAAGAGCAGCCATGTAATGTGGATACTTAAACCAACAGGACTTACTTGCAGACTCTCAGGATCCCTTTTCAACCTGTTATTGGAGACTCAAATATATATAATTGCAATTTTCATATAAAGTCTAGGAAACGCTTGATTTGGCTAGTTAATAATGGATTTCATGCAGCATGTTGAAACCTGAGCCAAGTTAGGTGAGTTGTTGAGGCAGCCAAGTAAGAGAGACTCCAGGACAGCCAAGGTTGCGGACCCTCTTTTGGGCAGAGGCTTTGCTGCCTACAACGAGCAGCAAATGTCAGTGGCTGTGAGTACTGAATACTGAGACAGCCAGTTTAAAGTTTGCTTGGCTGTTTCTACAATACATTTCATGGTTAAAAAAAAACCAAAAAAAAAAACCACCACAACCCAAGGCTTGGGGAAAGAAGAGCAAAGCCACCTTTGCTGTCCCTTCCGGTAATGCAAGCCATTGGGACACTGAGACCACCTGCAGTGACACATAACTCGGTGACCAAAAGCTGTCCCTAAGCTATTCTCTTGGCCCCCTAGCAGCTACACACAACGTACCACTAAAGCTGAATGATTCCAAACACGGCTTCAGTTGCCTCCAAGTGCCCACTCATCAAAGCCTAATAAGCTGGAGCTCTTGCTGGTACACGTCTGGGAGAAGTTAAAGGCCAAGAGCTGCTTCACTTCTATTGAGGAGCACCTTCCAGGACAACCGTGAGGTAAGTCCCTGCAACTGTGACCACGCCAGGTGCTCCTCATCCCACAGCTGCAGAGATGATTTATCTCTACATGTCAAACCACACTACTCCTCCTTTTCAGTTGCAGTCCGTTTGCCATATCACTGCTCCATTTTGTCTTGATCCTTCCCAATTCCAATATTCTGATTCATGCTTCTGGCTGTTCCCGGAATCCCAGCATTCTCATCTGAAACCTTAACAAAGGAATTCTGCATCCCACAATCCCAGTTAACAAGGATTGCTCCAGGGGTTCAACTTCCTGCCTGGTTTCATACATTCTCATCACAATATTATCTAAATGAATCTTCCACAGCTTGCTTATGGGACTGTCAGAGAAAGCGGTACAATTAAGATGATAAATCAGCTAGAGGAACTGTATGCACAAGAGGAACTGTAACTAACATCCAGGGGGAAGGGAACTTTGCGTTCACTTTGAAAGCCTGTGCGGGATCATTCTTCACAGCAGAAGACAACAGAAGTGTTGGTGCATGTGCCCTTACAGCCACGGGCTCAGAAAGACAACCAACAGCATCACAGCTATTATGATTACAGTAATAATTTTAAGGGATATGGTAATGGCCTTGCTGTCCACAAGGGGCAAAAGCAGTATATAAATGAGTGTGCAAACTGATAATGAGTATGTAAATCCCAACTAACTACCAACTAGCTGCTGTGAAAAAAAACAATGAACGCCACCAGATTACCACAGGATCTGTTTACAAGACAGAAACTTTCATCAATAGGATGCATCGTGTTCTCCAGGTACAAATCAGAAAGGGATGTTTTCACAAAAAGATTTGTTCACGTAATTCTTCATTTTTTTTCTGGCTGGATGAGACTTCACGTGAAATGTTCTGCTTTTATCTATGTAATTTGCAGTGCTAGTGAAGACTCCAGACTCCACCCCTTCTGTGGGGTGACAGGTCCAGCCAAACACAGACTTACTGGAACTCTTCAGGTGCCACAACACAGTAAATGTAAATGTAGACCAACAAAAGCAAAGTTTCAGATCATACTGGTTTGTAACAAAACTACATGGGCTAAACAGATCAGCCAAATATTCGCAGGACCTTCGGTGCCAGTTTCAGCACCCTGCTCTGTTGACCCAAGATTTACCTTTACAATTGCTGCAAGGCCAAGGGAGCTTTGAGGCAGACTGAACAATCTTAGCCCTTTAACTAATACAGAGTCTTGTCAGGAATGGAACATTTTACATGGTGATATTTTACCAGCTGATGAAAAGATACTACTGTTACTCCATGGCTATTTTAAGACTTCTATAATCATTAAATGGATGCTGACTGGTCAAAATAGTTCCTTTATTTTTGCATCTGAATAAATGAGAGCTCTGCTACTGATCCACTAGTAGGATATTTTTATTCTTTCACCAAGAGACTCCTTCAATTCCAGACAGGACAACCCCACTGTCCCAAAATATATATCATAAGGACAAGCAAGACCACGTTTGAAGAAATCCTTGCTGTTTAAAAGACAATACTGCCCGCACTAACATGTTATTTCTAATGAAAAAAAGGCAGTGAACTGATGACAGGAAACCTCTGACCAACAAGCAGACCCGCTAGAAGCATTCCAAGTGAAACACATCAGAAGTGAGAATCTGGAGCTAGTGAGAGCTCAAATGACAAGAAACAGTGAAACCAAAGGAAAAACCCCTCCTAAAAAGGCCTAGATCACCCAGTGAGGAGACAGGACGTTTTCACATACCAAGGCTAAAAACACAGGCAAAGCCAAATTCCTCACATTCAGCACCTGCATCTATAACGCTTTGACTACAGGCTTCCCCCAGTCATCCTCAGCACGTGAGATTCCCTTTCCATTACCACCGCTTCCCTCAGGTAGGGGGGGCAAATACAAACCCTTTGTTCTCATCACCCTTGCTGGCAGCTTTTTAAATAAAGTTTTCAAATAATCGTGCTGCCTAGTCTCTGCAGCTTGGTTATTTGGGAACAAACACACCAATAACCCACAGACTCCAGAATGGAAATCTCAACTCTTCTATCAATTTTTACACCCGTAGTGCAGACCAACTCCTCAAATACCAATTACGTGCAGTGTGAGGACACAGCTCATAACAGTTGATCAGAACACCAGAGAAATATATTGTGGTTTTGAAAGAGCCACATGGGTACTGTATAAAAAATAGCTTTGATACATTGCTGTCAAACACGGTCCTAAAAACTGTACCAAAAAACTCCTCCAAAAAGTGATAAAATATGTTAGAACATCCTACCGAGGGGAAAATTTTCCCAGGAGCCATCCCTACCAATCTTAAAGCTGCTGCCCAACCTGGCTAAGCTTATCATCAGAAGGAGGCTTTTTGTGCAAAAGAGGAAAGATAGAAAACAAGTACAACTTGTCAAAACTTTCCCTTCCATCTTCCTGTAAGGCTCTTCCTGTCCCAGGCACCAGCCCCCCCAGGGCTCGTACCAAGGCAGCGATACCCAGCAGATGAGTTGCCTTCAAAGCCCAGGGCTCAGATCAACCACTGCTGAGACCAGCCTGAGCTCACACAGATCTAGGAATAAGAATTCCTAACATTTCAACATAGCAAAACTGTGCTTCCCTGCCACACCATGACCTCCCACACCCTGCACATCCCACAGGCTGTAACCTCTCTCCTCCTCTGTCTACGTCTCATCCAGTCACTTCAATCTGCCAGGCAACATTACTTCTCTTTCCAAGAAGACAAGTATCACACCATTTCTGCCTTCCTAATTAGTATTCCCACATTGAAATTGCCAGCTCCACTTTCTTTCAGAGATGATCTGATAGATATCAACTCCAAACTCTGAGGGTTCTTCTCAATTTACATTCCATTCTGAAACAAAGCTGTCACCTTTAGGTCAGGCCTGAAGGTAGTCTGCACGCCTGAAAGCCCTTCTCCTTTTCAAACTACACGTTCATCAGACATGGAAGGCATTACCTCTGCACATGTCCTTAGACATCACAGCCACAATGCCACCACGCTTTTATACAGTTTAAAAATCAAGTCACATTTACATTCCAGGTAAACTTTTAATCCTTACAAAGGTTTCAAAGTGTGATTTTGAAGCACTAAAGGTTTAAAGACCCATTGTCCTTTCCAGATCACTAAGACTGTGGAAAGTGGGGCTGCTGGTGGACAGCCGGCTTAACATGAGCCAGAAGTGTGCCCAGGTGGCCAAGAAGGCCAACAGGACCCTGGCTTGTACCAGGAATAGTCTGGCCAGCAGGAGTAAGGAAGTGATGGTGCCTCTGTCCTGGGCACTGGTGAGGCCTCCCCTCGGGTGCTGTGTTCAGTTCTGGGCCCCTCACTACAAGGACATTGAGGGGCTGAAGCATGTCCAGAGGAGAGCCACCAAGATGGTGAGGGGTCCAGAGAACAAGTCCTGTGAGGAGAGGCTGGAACTGGGCTTGTTTAGTTTGGAGAAGAGGAGGCTGAGGGGAGACCTCCTTGACCTCTACAGCTACCTGAAAGGAGGTTGTAGAGAGGTGGGTGTTGACCTCTTCTCCCAAGGGAATCATGATGGGACCAGAGGAAATGGTCTGAAGCTGTGACAGGGGAGGTTCAGATGAGATATTAAGAAGAATTACTTTTCTGAAAGTGTGATCAGGCACTGGAAAAGCCTGCCCAGGGAGGTGGTGGAGTCACCATCCCTGTAGGTATTCAAGAAACATGTAGATGTGGCACTTCAGGGCATGCTCTAGTGGCTGAGATTGTAGGGGGTTTTGGTGTGTGTTTGGTTGGACTCAATCTCAAAGGTCCTTTCCAACTATGATGATTCTGTGATTACGCCACTGTAAAATGCTGTGTTTTCAACTTCTTAGAAATCATCACTATTCTCAAAGGTTTGAAAACAGATCAGAAAGTGTCCAATGCCGTTAGAGAGTAAGAGAAAGCCAGAAAGACACAGAAACTCTTCATTGCTTAATATACCAAAACTAGTTGTCCTCATCATCAGTTTTGCTTAACAAATCAGCCAACCCTGAGCTCCAATCGGAGGAATCATGGCCATACTCAGACTGTGGGAAAACAAATCGGCATCAAAACGACTCAACATTCGAGTGTCTTCACTGTCTCAACTTTCTATTCACCCTTACAGCTCACTCCAGCTGTGCTTGTTCAGTGTTCCATGTTATACAGAGTTTACGTTTCAACACCCTCTTATTCACCTTTTCCCTCCCAGAGCTGTGGTTTCTGTAGCAGCTATTGTCCAAATCCTGAAAGATGTAGAAAGCCAGGGCACATGCACTTTCTGCTCATTCCTCAACATTCCCACGCGTGCACAGAGGCATGCAGAGTCACACGCAGAGTCACAAACTTACCAATAAAATTAATTACTCATTTAAGACAGAATACAAGTTTTAGAAACCATCTGAACCATTGTATGGAAGGCAAAAGCTCCACTAACCAAATACTTTCTAGTTGAAAGCCTGTCAATGAGTCCACGTTCAACTCATTCTTGTTCTGAAAAACAAGCCGTGCTCTTACCATCATGATTAGAATTTCCCAGGGTCCAGGGCTCATCTGAATCGAAGTGAGTATCTCCTCCTATTCCTGGTCCAGGAAAGTAAGCATGAGCTAGAAATCCACCCTCTCCATCAAACGGAGAACTGTCTCCATGGAAACCCGAAGCAAAAAATATCATAATATCTGCCTCCTTTCTGTCATTTTTAATTTCATGGTAAGGGACTTCTTCAAAGGTAAGTGGTGTCACTCTCTGCCAAACATCAAACGCCTGACGAATGGCTCTCCTCGTGTCGATCTCTCCAACCTTGGGGGTGTAGTTGTGTACACTGCAAATGAGAAAGAAGGGTTGTTTCAGTTTGCAGAACACACTTGAGACTTATAGTCCCAATACAAGCCGCATCTACACAGTTCCCCTTGCCAAAGGGTTTATTTTTTGCAGACACTACTTGATGCAAGCAAACTTTTGCTGTTACAAATAAAGTTACCAGCAAAACTACAGCCCTGATCTGAAGTCTACATTTATTAATAAGAATCTTCCCAATACTTGTGTCAATCTCGTGTTGCTTCCTAAAAATCTGACAAGCTTTCAAATCCTGATGGAGACAGCTAATTTATTGAGCTTCAAAATGTAAGTTACATCAGGTTTTGTCCAAAATTATCATGCTAACATGGAGTCCGGTGCACAAAAAAAACCCATGCTAAAATTATTTTTGAGGGAAAAAACCCAACTCTCAGTAAACTACATAACCTTACTTACACAAGTCATTCCAGGACTAGTCAAAAGACTCAAGACCTCACAGGAGTGGCGGAGCTGCCAGTTTTGTGCAACTCCATCCATGACAGCTGACACGGAGTGTGTGTGTGGGGGGTAACTGAACATAAATTTCCCGTAATTGTAAACTTCAGCTTAAAAAGTGCCATTCACAAAGCAGTTTCTGTGTGTGCACATAATGGACTCAAGACTTATCAAACGTGGTGTGGGGAATATGAAATATCTGCGCCATGGAAACAACCTTCAATCTTTAATGAAACTGCCTCAATTTAATGTCATGATTGACAGATGAAAGACATTTTGATCCATTCAGTGGTAAAACAAGGTATCTATCAATTGATGGCACACTCCAAACACTGAAATTGGGAAGTTAAACAACTCCTAGTTTGACAACAGCAGAAGAGAAGCCATCTGCCAATCTGCTTCCCACAGTTACACATAGGCTTAAGGTATGTTTTAGTCATATGATTACATACTAGTTTTCCCTAAGGTCCAAAAAGGTCAGAAGCAGTATCTGACCCTCAGATCTTCACATACAGGTGTCCCTTTACAATTTGAGTTAAAGGAACGATTATTGGTGGAAGCTTTAAACTAGTCCCCAGAATTAGTCCCTCCTCCCAGCCCCCGCAGCCTCTCACTGTTACCTAGAGAATCTTCCTCCTCCTTTCCCAGAGCTCTCCGTAGAAGCACCAGAGTGACCCAGCCCCTCAATCTCTTTCCTTCACTCAAGCATAGCTCTTCCCACACATTCTGGCAACTCCCCCATGCAGGCCACTCATATTTCTGCCTCTTCACCACAGACTTCCTTTCTTTCTTACTTTGCTTTGCTCACCTGTACCTTCTCTTTAACATCTACATTCCTAATCTTCACTCCTCTGCAACCTTCTTTCCCCCTCCAACAAAATTAAAATGCTATACTTTCAACTGGGGGCGGGGGGGTGGGTAGTTTTATTTTGAAGTGACATTGTTATTGTTAGAAAGTTTCATTGGCTTTTCCCTTTCAAAAGGGCCTAAATAACTCAAACAAAACACATCTCTGGGAAATAACCCCCTCTGCCTAACACACACTTGACACCCATAGCCCACCGCAGCGTATGGCTTCAGCAGGATTAAGCCCGGACAAAAGCAAGAGTTCTACTACACGAGACAAAGTAAAACCTCTACAAAAATAAATATTCAGGAAATAAATATTCAGGAAAATGCTGTGACTTTTAGACAGCGATGCTCCTTCTGCTTTAATGATTTGTTAAAGATGGCACATGATCTAAGGACTAGAGCCTTAGATTTCTAAGGGAACTGAAAGGGCCTTACTAGGACTTTCCTGCCACGATTACACAACTGATGGCTGGGATTTAGATGTCTTTACTGACCAGTTATTTTCTAACTGAGAATAGACTAATCAGTTATTCTAGTGCTCTGAAAGTACTCCCCTCCATCACGTTCTAAGCAGGTCCAGAGAAGGGCAACAAAGCTGGTGAGGGGTCTGGAGCACAAGTCTTATGAGGAGAGGCTGAGGGAGCTGGGGTTGTTCAGTCTGAGGAAGAGGAGACTGAGGAGAGACCTTATTGCTCTCTACAACTACCTGAAAGGAGGCTGTAGAGAGGCGGGGGTTGGTCTCTTCTCCCAAGTGGCAGATGATAGGACAAGGGGTAATGGCTTCAAGTTACGNCAGGGCAAGTCCAGCTTTTAAAAGCACATACAAAATCTGCACCCCAAAAAAGTACAGAACATTTTTCTCCAAACAAACAGGGGCAGGGAGGGGGTTATACCTGTAGGTTATATGCTTCTGTCTCCACTTTTGTCCAGTTAGTGCATACCGCTTTTTCCTCCGGTTGTGGCGTAAGTGGGGATGATCTGGAACTCCACATCGAGGCTTCTTCATCCACCTGGAAGGGAAGCAAAGAAAAAGCAAGTTAACAGAGTTTGTAAGAGAGGTACAAAAGCACTCAGGAACTAACTGGAAGACCTCTGAGGGATGGCCAGTGCAGATGCCAAGAAGGGCTCAGTCTTCCCTCTCTCTGGTTTACGCTCTTTGCCCAGAGCTGCAGACCCCACCTCTGTTGGCAATCCACACGCCTCACAACACCAAAAAGAATTCATTTTTCCTTTTGGAAACAGACACCAGTTCAGGTAGCCCTTACGTTTGCCAAGAGCTTAGTGATGATAATGACACAGAAGAGACCCAGATCAAAATTGCATATGGATCTGCACTGGGATCAAACACTCCTACCCCCTACTCTACCCACTCTCCATTCAGTGGAGTGCTCCTGTGCCAGTGAAAAACCCTCCAATTCATAAATCACTAGCTAAGACTCAATGAGTACAAACACCACCCTCCCAGGTAACAATTATGTCTTTCACCTGTAATGACCAGAACAGATCACTCCAAGTCTGTGGGTCACGGTCACCAAATCCTGTTAGGTCCTCATAACCCTTGACTCTTCTGATGTCACTCATGACTCTACGGCCAGGTGAACTGGGAGAGCAAAGGATGCTGCCCCTTGCACGGTGATCCATACATTATTACCAGAGAAGTCAGGTCTCCTCCCCTATCTTCTTTACCTCCAGCCTTAACAGACACTCTTTGCTTACTTCTAGCCTCAACTTGAGTATGGTGGTCAAACACTGGCACTGGTTGCCCAGAGAAGTGGTAGAGTCTCCATCCTTGGAGTTATTCAAAATCCAGCTGGACACAGTGCTGGGCAACATGCCCTAGCTGTCCCAGTTTAAGCAGGAATCTGGAGCAGAAGATCTCAAGAGGTTCCTTCTAACCTAAGTAATTGTCTGACAAAGAGAAATAGACCATACCCCAGAATACTACCCCACTTGCTGGTGTGGGCATACTCCAGAGAAGTCAGAAATGGGTTATGGAGGAACAGAGCTGCCCATCACCGCATAAAGCAGCAGGGGAGAAAGGAGGCAGGGACAGAGAAATAGAAACAGAGGAACTACAGATACTGGTCTCCAAAGGTCCCAGCACAGCAACTTTCTGTCCCAGTCACATTCTTTAGGATTTTGCAGCACAGCCCAGGACAGCAGACCAAACGAAAGTCCAAGAATAATGCAAGCAGCCTCCAGCCGCAGCTTCCCAAGCACTGCCCTCAGCCTCCTGCTTGGAATGCTGGTGGAGATGTTGTCACCAGCATTTTTCAGGTGTTTTACAGATCTGATCCACTTTGATGGCAAAGGCACACATCCACTCTGACACAACATCTTAAGAACACATTGGAGGACGTGCAGAAACATGTCACTGTCTGGTCACACATGAGAGCATCGCAGCCAATTCTAGCAGATTTCTCACACAGGACACCAAATCATCTCCACTCCCCACATCCCCGACCACCTGAGGGACAACTTTTGGCCTCCAAATGCAGACATTCCTCCATCAGCTGCAGCCAGCTAATGGCATGTAGTCCCATATGCACTCACATGCTTGAACCTAACCAATGTTCGTCTTACCTATTAAAAACAGAAGGGAGTGTTTTCCCATCATCAGTAGATGGTTTATAAGATTTCTTTAGGGGCCACCTTCTAAATAAGAAACAGCCTCTCAAGAACATTCTTTCACAGCACAAGTACCCATGCCCAGTTCAGGCAGCCAAGCTGACCTTTCCTTACAGAATCACATACTGGCAGGGGCTGAAGAGACCACTGGAGATCATCCAGCCCAACCTCCTGCCAGAGCAGGGTCACCCAGAGCAGGTCCCACAGGAACATGTCGAGGTAGGATTTGAATGTCTCCAAAGATGGAGACTCCACCACTGCTCTCGGCAGCCTCTTCCAGGGCTCTGCTACCCTCACAGGAAAGAAGTTCCTCCTTGTGTTCAGATGAAATTTCCCATGTTCTAGTTTGTGCCCGTTGTCCCTTGTTCTGTCACTGGGCATCACCGAGAAGCCCAACTCCAGCCTCCTGCCATCCACACTTTAGATGTTGGTCAGCCTGATGAGAATCCCTCTCAGTCTGCTCTTCTCCATGTTCAACATCCCCAGAGCTCCCAGCATTTCCTCTGCAGAGAAATCCTCCAGTCCCTGAGCATCTCCGTAGCCTACCTTAATCCACTTCCCATATGTAAAAACTACCTGTGCTTACAAATTTCAGTGCATTCATCTCTCATCTTCTCCCCACCAGGAACAGAGCAAATGAGAGCTGTTATACATATTGTACTGTACCTGAGGAGAACCCAAGCTGAGTATATAAAGCTAGTGCAGACCTTCCCTACTAATATTACCTTACACTTAACAGCATGGTATGTCTTTCAGAACTCTAAGCAGCCTGTGGAAATCAGATCTCTCTTGCCCACACAACTGCTGCCATCTTCAAAGGAAAGTGGTTCACCTAAAAGACGTATTAATTCAACCTCAATACATTGTGTTTTTCCAAGCATTATTTGTGTTCTTCTGCATTGCTTCTATCCCTTTGCTAGAGACATGAGGTTTACTGTAACCTCTACTCTCCTAGATATTTCCAGAATTTTTTTTATTTTTTTTTTTACAAAAACCTGGTCATACGATATGAGTTTTTAGTACAACCTTACACAAACCGTAGCAGGAATTAGGTTTTCAGCTCTTGAGATTCTTGAGAACTCTAGTATTCCAAACATCACCACCCGCAGGCCCTGATTACAGGCAGAAGACAATCTTAGCTTTATTAGTACCCTCTAGAAGACAAGAA
The DNA here is from genome assembly GCA_013400375.1 of Thinocorus orbignyianus. Taxonomy (NCBI): domain Eukaryota; kingdom Metazoa; phylum Chordata; class Aves; order Ciconiiformes; family Thinocoridae; genus Thinocorus; species Thinocorus orbignyianus. Next base: position 146,437 of record VXBW01008329.1, read on the forward strand.
GGTAACAGAGGAGGCAACAGAGATGCTTCCCCTCCCTGGCACCTGCTCTGTGCCAAGCAGGCTGCAGGAAATCAGTCCCCACATTAGCCCTGGGCTACCAAAGGCATCAGAACTGCCCAGAGAGAGTCAAAAGACAGTCAAATCCCCTGCTCCTTGCCAGGTCCATCGTAGCACACAGGCACAGGGCTGCTCTAGAGACAACCTGCAATACCACCCTGGGCTTCAAGGGATTCCTGAGCCAACACCTCCAAGGGACCAGCATTTGCAGAGCTGCCCACAGACTTCTGCTACGCATGGCTGCTAAGACCCTCTTGCCACCCTACTGCACTGAGCCCTGCTCGAACCCCCATATTCTACCACAGCTTGTTCCAGAGCTCAGCTACACACCTCCTGAAACACACCTAGTGAAAAAGCCCAACTTTTACTCTTTTTAGGGCTCGGCAGTACCCAAGCTGTCAACAGCCTGTGCTAATGTCACACTGAGAGTGTTTATCTGGCTCAGTTCCCTGATTCAACCTACTTCTCAAACATATGGGCCTGTGTCTCATCACACAGGCCAGGGGACAAGGCCAGCCATCTCTTCTTTTCGCAGCAGGGTAGATTTGTGGCAAAATAATCACAAAGCTGTAGCTTGCTGCCACTGCTCTTCTTTAGCTGAGCCATTCTCTACTAAGGAGATCAGATAACCCTTTCTGAGCTCCAGAGGATTTATAAAAACACATCACAACAGAAACAACAACAAAAAACAAAAATCCTGCTTCAAGCAGGACTGAGATACTTATGGTTGCTCCTCTCCTCTTTTTTTTTTTTTTTTTTTAAAGAGGGCATCAATAACACTGGATTATCAAAATCCTCCAGCTGCCTGGCACACGGAAAATTGGTAATTTCCAAACGCAGTGACATCCAGCAGCAGATACAGATGCTTCCCCCAGTTCAGGCTCCAAGCCCTCCCCAAGACTCCTCTAAACAGAGGAAGCGGTCACCCTCCCCATCACCTGCTGCTGAGCTGCCAGGAGGGGCACCTTTAAACAACTACATCATACATCCCAAGGCGAGAGACCTCCACAAGAGGCTCTAGATGAAGCACAGGACACAAAAGACGCTTCCAATACAAGAAAGACTATTTATTGATTCCCTCCAGGGCCGTGCAATTGATTTCAACAAACAAAAGTCACCTCTTTTGTTAGATGCCAACATGCTTCTCTCCCAGCACGCTCCCAGGACTGTCTCCTTGCCCAGCTGCTGAGTAGAACTACAGTCCAGCCCCCCAGCCACAGGAAGGCACAAAGTTTGCTCAGGCACTTCCAACTGCAGGGTACGAGGAGGGCATTTTACTTATTCTCCCCTGCTCTCCTTACAGGAAAATACATATTTTAATACAGGACATTACATATCCTCAACCTGCCACTTCAAGACAGCCCCTCTGCTCAACAGACCCCACCCCACCTTCCTTTCAGGCACCAGTAAACAACAGTACTGGTGGTGTTTCTTCTATTTCCCACTGCCACTGGCAGCACCTGTGCCAGTGGCTTTCACACACTTGGGTACCACTCCTGGAGAGAGGAACAAGCACAGGACTTGGGGGGGTGTGGGGAAGGAGATGAAAAGCTTTAGGCTGCCATAAATGTAAACAGAACATGCAGAATTTGTTGTCCGACAAAGAAACCACAGAAACTAATATCTTTGCACTCTGATTGATTCTAAAGTTAAAGGGACAGGGTTTATGATACCGACCAAAGTGACAAAAAATATGGTCATTGCAATCTCAAAACTCATAACACAGCCCGAAATAACAGCTTAGGGAACACCCAAGTAATTTGTAGCTCTCGGAGCCCCCTTGCCCTGACAGCTCTTCTCCTTTAGCTCAGCTTCCACAGCCAGGCCTGCGAAGGTGACAGCCCAACATGGCCCAGCCAGACATGTCCCTCCAACTCCAGATACAGTGATTACAATCTCTTCTTTCTTTCCAGGAATCCCCAGGGAGGTACTCCTGCTCCACCCTGCCAAACAACATATGGACCTACTTATTAAGGACAGATGGAGGTAGAACAGACCCACAGCTGAGGTTTCAAGCCTTCAGAGACTCATGTTTCAAAAGCGGCATCCAACCAGGTTTTTCACCCCTCAGCCTTTGGGAGTTCATGCACCAATCAACCCCTGCCCAAAGTCAGTAAAACTGGATAAAACTTGGGCACCACCTTCCTTTCCTCCAGAAAAATACTTTTATTTACTAGATCAGAGACATGTGGTTTGCTCCCTTCCCCTGTCACCCACAGGGCAGAAGAAACAGAAACTTTCCAAACATCAAAAGCACCCCAAAATCATAGCCCCTTCTTCTCCCACTCCCTTCCAACTCATAAGCACCCCAGCTGCAAGCTTCTACACATCAACTGTACCAACTCTGACTCTGCTTCAGCAGTCACTCACAAGATGTGTTACTAATGACAGAGATCTGGGATGGAACATCCTCACCTTTAAAAAGGATTTCATTTTCAACTAATTTGAAAAGCAAACAGGATTTTCCCTATCCCTCAATGGAGAACAAGGGGCTTTTCCTGGGAGCTAGAGGGAAGTTATGTCCACCGGCGAGGAACTCCCAGTCCAGGATGATCCACTCCTGCCTAATTAACTGACTACTTCTGCTTCTCCCTTTTCTTGTAGTCTGGAAGTCATAAAACTAAATCCCTTTGGTTTTCACACTATTTGATTACTTTGTGCCCCTTTATTTTGTGCTACTGGGTCCCTTTTGTCAGCAGAGCGCTGTAACAGGAAAGATGAAGAACTGGGCAGAACACACCTTAAAAAAGCTTTGCTAACACAGCAAGAAAATGTCAAGGGAAGACTCTCAGGCAAGTTCTAAGCAAGTTCCCTTACTTATGCTTTCTCTTTTTGCTCACCATGAGATGCTTCTTTCCCCCAGATAGCATTAGTAGGACCTTACCTGCAGCATTCTGCTTTAGACAACAGATACCCCTCTGGGCCAGACCAAGAGCAGAAAGATACAGCCAACACATGACATCCAGGCAATCAGAGGAGAGGAAAACAGTCAGGTAGCAGCAACAAACACTGCTTCCACGCCAACACGACACCCCTTCCAGGACACACTGAGCCGCAGACTAAAGGCAACAGCCTTCCAATAGCAAAGTCCCTCCAGCCTAAGGGATTTAGACCAATGCTTCAAGACACCAATCCCAAACAACAAATAACACGTGGTCAACACAGAGCAGAAAACATCTCAAGTCCAACCAATGGCAACTCCTGACAGTTAAGCAGTCTTAGCTGTTGTCACTGAACAACTCGCTTCAACTCAGAACTACAGATCCCCCAAATAGCATCTACAGAGATCCACAAACCCAGTTAATTAAGAAATACACTAGAAGCCACATCTGGAGCCAGATTTCCACCTAAATCCAGACAGAGAAGGAAATAAACAAAACCTTTGATGTTCTGTGCTTTCAGAAGGTCACAGGATTCACGCTTTGCCTGTGGGCCTGCAATGGGGATCAATGCACAAATAATTACAGTAACAAGAGCTTCTCCTCACTCTCACTGTTTTCTTGACAAAGAGGACAGGTGCAGTTGTCCACACGTTTTCATTACGGACAGCTTTTCAAAACCAAGACTCCTCTGGCTGAGTCAATCAATGCTACCCTTTTTGAGGACTTCTTGCAGCTGGAATAACTACCCAGGTAATACAGCAACATGTTAAGAAAGGGAAAGACAAAATTAGCCTATGTCAATCTTACTCAATAGTTGTCTGGTCCAAAACTCCTGTTACTGGAATCCCATAAAACTGTTGCATAGTGGCAACTGCAGACTGCACAGCTTTTCCTGACTGCAAGGCAGACATTTGGCTGTCAGATGGAAGTAAGTAGCCGTAAGTTTTTAACCAACCCTGAAAAAGAAAGAAACAGATGGTAAGATGCCACAGTAAATTTTCAACTTAACAGATTAGAATGTTTCCTCAAAAGAAAAAGCCACAAACTAGCCCCAAAAATTCAACCGCCTCTGTTTTTCTTGGTTAGGTTCGATAATATCACCCCATGGCCAGGAAGGGCTGAAGACCCAGCCAAATACCAGCTGTCCTGAGAGGACAACGCAGACCTGCCAATTAAAAATGACCGTCATCCCTACTGAGTAACCGGGGCAGACCTTAGCCTTTGGAGCACCAACAATGCCCAGGAAGCTCTGTCCTTGCTCCAGAAACCTCCTGTGTACCCTGTCACCTTGCCATCATGAGATTTCTCAGTCCCTGCAGCATCAGCATGCTCCCAGTAACCCACTGCCCGCCACCTACTGCTGCCTCTGGACCATCACTCTAGGAAAACAGCTTAAGGAGCCTGGGCAATGCCCACAAACACCACCTCAGCTTCACACTTCCACTTAGCACAGGAGTATTTCTTTCAAAACAAAACACAACCAAGCCCACCAACAAAACAACCCCCAAAAAAACCACACTCGGAAAGCTTGCAAGGACTCTGCTGAGACAAACTTTTCATACCAATAGCAGATATCTAACAAATTGTAAGCACAAGAAAATAGCCAACTCTCCTTAAGGAGCTTTGTCCCGTTTCCCTGCCTCTCCCCTGAAATGCAGCCTTAGACAAAGCTGCATGGCAAGCTTGCCAAAAAGCAAACAGCAGCATTTTCCAAAACGCCCATTAGTTCACAATTTTGTTTTTCAGCCCCTCTCTTCCTTCCCTTCACCTTGAGACCATGAGGAAAAGGAATATTAACTCACCATTAAGCGTAAATACCAATAAAACCCAAACTAAGGCTTGCATTCATAAACTTTTCACCATAACTTTTCATGGACACACCTCAGTGTTTCTTTCTTCTGGCCAATTCCCCACCCCTCTTGTTCAGTACACAGACCAGGATCACTATGAGATAGACATATACCCTGTAAGGTTTTTCCAGCCATGAGGACAACCCATCTGACCCAAGGACATGGTCCACAACACCCAAGCGCCGATGAATGGTCTGTGTGCCAGGGTCTCACACAGCCTGAGATCACTCAGAGCAGGACAGGTGCCAGGAGAGGCGCATCTTCTCTTAACCTGACACAGCAGTGGAACAGGGGCTCCAACCAGGAGCACAAGAAAAACAATCCCCATTTTTTTGTGGTAACAAGAAGACACCAGAATCCACTAGGGAGAAAGCTCTTGCTTCCAAAACAGGAGGGAAAAAAAAAAAGGTGTAAGAGAGCATCTGGGCCGGACTTGTTAAAGCTCACCAAGAAAAGGAACACACAACACTATTCCACACAGGTTCAAGCCAAAGCTAAGCTGCTTGGAGACCGGACATTCGCCACCACTGCCTTGGCATCCAGTGTTGGCCTCTGCCAAACACAGCCCACTGGAACAGGCGGAACTTCAGTCTGACCAAAATAAGCTGCCCTTCAGCAGCAAGGGCAGAGTCCAGGCACCGGGACAGCTCTGCCTGGGGCTACCTTCGCTTGTCACCCCCTTTCCCTCCGGTCCAGACTCGGAGGCAGCAGCGGGTGAGAGAAGCACCCCAACCCATGCCTTAACAGGCACCAGGCGGAGGTCCTCCCGGGACGCGGATGCTCAAACTACACACAGCCAGGGCTCGGCTGCCTTCCATCGCCGGTTCCCAGCCAGAAGAGCCACCGGCGACTACGGCCGCACGCCTGAGCCCGGCCCGGCACCAACNNNNCGGCTGCGCGGGGAGGGCGGAAGGGGAAGGTGGCGGCCTCCGCACCGCCTCTTCCTCCGGCGGCCAAGCCCGGCGTGCGGCGGCGGCCCAGGACTACCTCGCTGGCCTGGGAGGCGCGGTCACGCTGGGGGGCCCGGAGCTGGGCACCGGCAGCCCCTGGGTCGCGGTTCCGCCCCCGTGCGGCGGATGAAGGCATCCAGGGTGAACGGAAATCCCTTTGTTCCTACAACAGTTGGGTTATAGAGTCTCTAAGAAAGGTACATGCGGTGATCAGTAAAATTAATTGGCTACTTGCAGTGTTTACACGCCACTTCTTACACCATCGGTTGCTTGCCAGGGTCCAGGTGCATATCCACAAGCTCCCTGTTTGCATCTGAAAGGATACTTACTTACATCGAAAAAGTCAGTTTCCCAAAGCTTGTTGCTCCTTTTCTTCTTACTTTGTTGTGCTTCTTCGCTGCTGTCTCGTTATTCCGTTCCCATTAGCTCTTCCAGCCCCTACTGCCTGGGTTTCCCTTTTCCTACAAGCAGCTACCCTGTGCATCATCTCCTGCATCATTCCTTGCAAGCATGATAACAAGCAGGGTACGATTAGTAAGATACACAAGAACATTCCTAGTATGAGTAAGCCTCGTTTGAATACAGATTTAAGCCACCTTGTTATCCCCCAACCCGTGAACGAATCATCAAGCCCAGAGAAAGAAAAAAGCCCAGAAAAGCCTGCATCCTCTTGTAATTTTTGTGTTTGTTTCATCAGTTGCTGTATACTTTTGTGGATGGATTGTGAGGGATCACTAAGGTTCATGCAGCACAGACCATCAAAATCTTCAGACCCATGCCCATGTGCCAGTAGCAAAAAATCAATTGCTGCCCTATTCTGCGGAGTGGCACAGCATATTGAACCTACATCTGTCACTAATGCTGGTAGTATTTTTGCTGTGTGATTAGTCTGAGAAATGGGTTTAAAGTTTTGCTTCAGCTACTTTGTACCCTTTGGTCAGAATATACACCCTGAAAGGGGCCTAGAGATAGTAGAGTCTCACTTACTGGCCTTTCCTGATTAATCACCAATATCCTTGTGCTATTTGGTCAGCAGAATGTTATCTGGGCAAAAGAAACAAAGGGGAAAAAAAAACTTTCAAAAATGAGAACTTAAAGAATAGGTGGAGTATCACCAAAACCAAAGATAACCAGGATGGGACATAACATTGTCAAAGGGGGGGCTGTGAAGATTACTATGTGGACTAGGTTCATCTAGAGAACAACTGATGAAGAGGAGGATACAACCACCTGATGAAGTAAATGACCGCCAGAGTGCTTGTAATTACTAACAATGGACAGTAGAAGGGGTTAAAAGACCAGGGGACAACTCATAGTCTAATCAACTCATCAAAAGCGCATTTAGGATAATGACTTCTTGGAATGGGGGTGTTAAGAATTTACAAGGTGAAAAGCTGTAAATTCAATCTCTAACAGGTTAAGCAACTGGGAAGGATGTGAGCTCGAACTTTACCAACGAGAAGGGAGACAGACACATAAGCGGCCGGGATAAAATGTATATAAACCTGAAAATGAAAAGAGAATATGTGCATCTGCCTGGAAATGTACCCAATTCAGTGCTGTTTTGTAAATTTTGAATAAACCCTTTTTATACTTTGTTTTTAACCTTTGCTTCGATGACTTTGTCCTCTCTTACATTTTACAAGTGAGCTGTCGTTTCTCACATTAGCTTGGTTTGCTAGCCAACATGCTATCTTATTCAGTTCAGTTAAAGCCATTCAGTTCGCTTGCAAGCCATGGTGTAAAGAGGCTAGCTGCAAAAATGTCTCCCTTGTTCCATAGTGCAGCATTATCCTTACAGCTGCTCGTACCTGCATTCATGCTATGGTGCGATCTAGCTTTGTGAAAGTGGGTCTGATTCAGAATCATTGAGGTGTCAGGTGTTGACATCACTAGTCTCCCTAGTCTGCATGGGCCTCCCACCATTCGAGATGGTAGCCCAGCCCAGGCATGATCACCACAGATGAAAAATACCTCTTCTGGTAATTTACACAGATACTCGGTAGATGACAACCAGTTCTTGCTGTTGTTGGGATCTCTTGCTGTTGAGTTAGACCATTGACCGTAGTTCCGACAGACTGGCTGCCTAGGGGTTACCCTCTGCATCCCAGCAACATTCCAAAGCGTCCCAGGATAAAAATTACAGAAATTAAAAAATACACAGCAATCGGTTTTTACTGACCCCACAATGTTAAGTTCCTGTGGTTCTACCTCTGCCACTGGAAGGTCATCCTCCCAATTGTCCCAATTTGAAAAACACTATTTCATTGTCTTATTTGATGTACCGTCATACTAGGCCCATTGATCTCTGTCCATCTTAATTGTGCTGAGGATACCTAGATTTTCTACAGGCAAGCCCACCAGGCATGTGTGAAGGGTTATGTGGGTTGGGCCATAGACACGCAGAAAGCTGTCTGTTCCAGCACAGTGCATGCTTCTGGTGTCAGGGTCCTCTTCAAGAGTAAATCTGGATCTCCTTTCATGAGTTCAAACAGTGGCTGTAACATAAGATTCTCTATCCCCAGCAGGGGTCGTATCCAGTAAATAGTTCCCGACAATATTTATACATCATTTAAAGTTGATACATTCTTTTTCAGGGTCATCGTCTGGGGTTCTATGGCATTTTCTAAAATTTCCAACCCAGATATCACCATGGTGGCTCCTTTTGTACCTTTTCAGGTGTTATCTGTCACCCATGAGAATGCAATGCATGAATGGTTTCCTGGACAACCATCATCAGTGCATTTTCAGATGCTCCAGCAATAAGTATGTCATCCGTGTAATGACAGATCAGCATCTGTGGATGCTTTGTCTGAACCTCAGAAAGTGCCTTAGACACATACATTTGACAAATGGTACGACTATTTTTCATACCCTGAGGCAGGATAGTCCAGTGGTATCTGCGCATTGGCTCTCCATTGTTAACTGACAGTACTGAGAATGTGAATTTGAGCCCATCTTCTTCTGCTAAGGGGACTGTGGGGCAGCCCATAGTCTAATCAACTCATCAAAGGCGTGTTTAGAATAATGTCTTCTTGGAGCAGGTGTTAAGACTTTACAAGGTAAAAAGGTGTATATTCAATCTCCAATAGGTTAAGCAGTTGCAAAGGATGCAAGCTTTAACTTCTCTACCGAGAGGGGAGACAGACACGTAAGCGGCAGGGATAAAACGTATATAAACCTAAAAATGAAAACAGGATGTGTGCATCTGCTTGGGGCTGCACCTGATTCAGTGCTGTTTTGTAAATTTTGTTTTCAACCTTTGTTTTGATGGCTTTGTCCTCTCTTAACATTCTACACGAGGGCCAGCGTTTCTCACACGGAGCAGGACCGGGCCGAAGGTGCTGCCGCTGTGTCCAGAATCGTGACAGTTTAATACATGAATCACTCAGAATTTAAACCCCGCTGCGCTCAGCTTCCCCTCTCGGTGAGGAGCGCTNCTGCAATACTACCTCACCAAGGAGGTGAGTCTGGTGGCGGGGTGAAGACCGTCCCCCGGCGAGAGGCGGCCTGGGGCGGCCTGCCGCGTCTCCGGACCCCCGGGCTGCCTGGGCAGCCGCTTCCCCAGTCCCAGAGCTGTTGGGGGCTTCATCTTCCCCCTCGCTGTCACCTCAGCGCTGGCAGCCGGCTGCCCTCCTCCGAGAGCCGCTGGCGTGAGGGGCCTTGTGGCCTCCTGAGCACGGTGGCCCGGGAGCAGCCCAGAACCTCTGCCGAGTGTCTTGCCCTTTAAAGAGAGCAATCGCCAAGGGAACCACCAGGTCTGAGGCTCCCGAATCCTGGCTGTTGTCACAAGTCCCCCCGAGGGTGGGTGCAGTGGGAGGCAGTGTCTGGCAAACCCCCCTATCTTCAAAATGGTCAACTGAGCTGGAGCAATTGAGAAAAAGAGGCCTTTGGATTTACTTCCAAGTTAAATGGGACCCTTTTTTTTCTTTGTTTCTAGGTTCACCCGGAATTATATGTTGACAAATCAAGGGGAGATAAACTGAAGATCAATCTGGATGTTATTTTTCCCCATATGCCTTGTGCTTGTGAGTTAGACTTCTGACTATTGGGGATAATTCTCACACTTGCCAAGAGCCCAAGAGCCTCCATCGTGTGCCTGTGCTTCTGAGAGCTGTGATGCTGCTTGGGCCGGGAAGGAATTGGTGATCCCATGGGGTTCTGGTTATTTAAACCAGCACTTCCGATCAGACAGTATTATTTTGCTAGATTATAAATGAGGACAAGGTATACAAACCCTTTTACACTTATGTGTGGTGCTATACTTTGTCAGAGGGTGTGGTAATACTGAAAAAGCTGGCACAAAGTTCACTTGGGACTCCAGGTTTGACTGCATTGTTGCTGAAAAGCTTTAAAGTCTCCTTTGGAAGTTACTTGATGAGGTACAGCTTTCCTGTGATTTTTGTATAAATTCTGACTGTAATGCCACATGGTGCCAGGTCGTGCCCTTGAGTCACACCAACCCCANCACTCAGAATTTAAACCCCGCTGCGCTCAGCTTCCCCTCTCGGTGAGGAGCGCTAGTACGCCAGAGAATTCTACTTTCTCGACCACTCGCCCCGCAGGCCACGCCGCCGCCCTCCCGCCTCTCAGGGCGGCTCTGGGCGGTGCTGGCCGGCGGGGCCGGGCCGGAAGGTGGGTTGGTTTCCGGGCCGTGGGCAGCCATGGTGCCGCTGTGGCGGCTGAGGCGATTTGATGCTTTCCCCAAGACCCTGGAAGACTTTCGGGTCAAGACGTGCGGGGGCGCGCTGGGTGAGGGGGGCCGGCGGGCGGGCCCGGCCTTCACCGAGGGGGAC
>VXBW01008329.1:157104-240906 GCA_013400375.1 Thinocorus orbignyianus
AGTGGGAGGCAGTGTCTGGCAAACCCCCCTATCTTCAAAATGGTCAACTGAGCTGGAGCAATTGAGAAAAAGAGGCCTTTGGATTTACTTCCAAGTTAAATGGGACCCTTTTTTTTCTTTGTTTCTAGGTTCACCCGGAATTATATGTTGACAAATCAAGGGGAGATAAACTGAAGATCAATCTGGATGTTATTTTTCCCCATATGCCTTGTGCTTGTGAGTTAGACTTCTGACTATTGGGGATAATTCTCACACTTGCCAAGAGCCCAAGAGCCTCCATCGTGTGCCTGTGCTTCTGAGAGCTGTGATGCTGCTTGGGCCGGGAAGGAATTGGTGATCCCATGGGGTTCTGGTTATTTAAACCAGCACTTCCGATCAGACAGTATTATTTTGCTAGATTATAAATGAGGACAAGGTATACAAACCCTTTTACACTTATGTGTGGTGCTATACTTTGTCAGAGGGTGTGGTAATACTGAAAAAGCTGGCACAAAGTTCACTTGGGACTCCAGGTTTGACTGCATTGTTGCTGAAAAGCTTTAAAGTCTCCTTTGGAAGTTACTTGATGAGGTACAGCTTTCCTGTGATTTTTGTATAAATTCTGACTGTAATGCCACATGGTGCCAGGTCGTGCCCTTGAGTCACACCAACCCCATGCTGCGCTCCAGGCTGGGGCAGAGCGGCTGGAGCTGCCTGGCGGAAAAGGACCGGGGGGTTTGGTCAACTGTGGGCTGAACACAAGCCAGCAGTGTGCCCAGGTGGCCAAGAAGGCCAACAATGTTCTGGTCTGGATCAGGAACAACGTGGGAAATAGGACTTGGGAGATGATCGTCCCCCTGTATTGGGCACTGGTGAGGTTGCACCTCAAGTGCTGTGTCCAGTACAGGGACCCCTCAGGACATTGAGGTGCTGGAGTGGATCCAGAGGAGGGTAATGAAGCTGGTGAGGGGTCTGGAGCACAAGTCTCGTGAGTAGATGCTGAGGGATCTGGGGTTGTTCATCCTGGATAAAAAGAGGCTGAGGAGAGACTACATCGCTCTCTACAGTCCCTGAAAGGAGGGTGTAGCCAGGAGCAGGCCGTCTCTTCTCCCAAGGAAATGGCAATGGGACAAGAGGAAATGGCCTCAAGTTATGCCAGGGGAGGTTCAAATTGGATATTAGGAAAAATTTTTACATGGAAAGGGTTATTAAGCCTTGGAAAGCGCTGCCCAGGGAAGGAGTCGAGGCACCATCCCTAGAGGTATTTAAAAGACTTGTTGGCGCAGTGTTTAGAGGCATGGTTTAGTGCTGTTTTTTTGTCAGAGTTAGATTGATGGTTAGACTAGCTGATCTTAAAGGTCCCTTCCAACCTAGACAATCCTGTGATTCTCCACAATTTTAAAAATCAGAATGAACGTTAATAATACTTTTAATAATCCTTAATGGTCTTTTAACTAAGTTTAAAATAAAGCTGCAGGATGAAATGATTAAGAATTGTGCAAATTGTACTGGATATTACTTCTGTGCACATTATCCAGCTGTCTTCTGATCCTCCCCGCCTGTTGCTCTGTTGTAGTCATTCCTTTGGGTAACACACTGGACTCTTAGTGCAGTGAGTCTGAGTTCCTTCTGACCATCCAAGATATTATTGGTCTTTGCCTTCCTTTTCAAAGGGCTTGGGGAGGCCAGAAAGACTGGAAACCTCTGCTGCTTTGAGCAGAGAAGCTGTCCGTCTTATGAGAGAGCACCTAGGCAGCAAGTGCATCATGGTACTTTGATACCAGAGAAAGACCACAAACCTTTTCAGTTGTCTTTGTGAAAAGACATCACAAGGAACGTGCTGATGCTGAAGGTGAAGGGTGAGGGGGTAGACATAGGAGGCAGTTTTCCACCAATTTTAAGCTCAACTCCTGAAAAGGATCATGGGCTTTGAGGATTTTGGGCTTTTGTCTAAAGTGTACTTACCTTTCAAGATAACATTTTCTGTGGCAGCTGGAAGTAGTCCTCCTTGTACACCAAACCCAGCCCACTATTTGGAAAGGTCATTTAGGCTGCTGCAACGTGCGTTTTATTCCCTGTATGTCACCTGGGCCCAACTGTACCCGCTGTTCTGTTTTGGCACATTGTTATCACCCTGGCTGAAAGATTTTGTGTTTTCATGGGTTGGATGCTCCCAGCCTGACACAGGCCACAACAAATGTGTGTTTAGAGACCACTTTCCTTGCTTGCTGGTTTCAGATTTGAGCATTGATGCCATGGATGTAGCAGGAGAGCAGCAGCTGGATGTAGAACACAATCTGTTTAAGCAGCGTTTGGATAAAGCTGGCAATCGTGTGACTCCAGAGGCTGAGAGACATGGTAAGATGCTCTTCCTTTCTTGGATGGATGCTCTTATAGCCTTTCCAACACTCGATGCCTATTTTGAGATTCACAGGAGCAAGTGACAGTTGAAGAGCATTTAAAAATCATAAGCTCTTGAAGAGTTTATAACACCCAGGTCGTTAACCTGGCAGATCAGACAAACTTCTGTTATACTTTCTATTTTTGTGAGGCAAATCTTTGCCTAGTCGTATGGGGGACTCTAGCCTCACTAGAGACTCATGGATGCATTTCAGGAATAAAACTGCAGAGTTAATGGTCTTTTACAACTAGAAATCATGCAGCTGCTCTGGCAAAACTTGGCTTTGTTTGTATCTTTAAATCACAGTGGGCTGACAAATGTGACAGCCTGGTTAGAGGAAAGAGTCTCCCTCCGTGGAAGGCTCTGGTGGCTCAACCCTTAAAGCCTAAACTTGCACCTCAGTACATGTGTGCATTAACACACACAAAGTACCTGATAAATATATTTTAGTTGACTTATGAATTACAAGTTGTGGTTAGTGGTTCTTGGCACCTCTACGTTTTTACACGTTATGACACATTGCAGAACTTCGATACGGAATCAGACAGAATCATCATGGTTGGAAAGGACTTCTGAGATCGAGTCCAACCATACACATACCAGAGGAAAAAAAACAGCAACAAATACCCCCTCCCTCCCTCCACACACCACATACAAACCAGAAATGATTCTCGCTTGTTATAATCTGACAGGAGTACTGTCCTGACTTTTCCTTTGCAAAATATGAGCTCTTTATTACTTTTTCTGGTCACTAGTGTAGTTCTGCATGTTAGCGTGAACTAAATTTCTTGATTTGTATCACTCAGATTTGACTTTTCAGTTTAGCCTTTCAATGTCAAGAATAGAAGAGTTCTTACTGCCGTGTCACTTAGCAGTCTTTCTGCATTCAGAGGTTTTGGCATTACAAATTTACTGTCTAGGGACAAAACCAGCTTTTCTGTATTCTGTGTTAACACATATAGGCCTCCGCCTTACTTGCATTGACCTCCTCCATTGTGATTACTCAGTCTGAACTGGTCCTTATATAGTCAGTGAAGATAAAGAGAAACTTGCAGGGAGTGAACTGTCTCACCTGGAAACAGCATTTTAAAAGATACCAGATGCATTACATGCAGCAAGCAGTTTCTTCTGCTGCCTAGAAAAAGTGCATGGCTAGTTCAGATTCCATCATCCATATTGCAAGTTAAATGAGAAGTGTAAACTCATCTTCGTTAAACTCTGATTGTCAGTTTCTATTAGTAACACTGATATTCAGTCCATTATTTAAATGGCAACTATAGCAGTATTGACCTTAAATCAGGGCTCCAGGGGTTCAAGGCCAGGTTGGACGGGGCTTTGAGCAACCTGGTCTAGTTGGAGATGGCCATGGCCAGGTATTGGAACTAGATGGTCTTTACAGTCCCTTCCAACCTAAACCATCCTGTCATTCTAGGAAATCTAGTAAAGCATACTCAAATTTTATGGAGTAATATCTGGAGTTTTTTCTTAATCATAGTTAAATAAAAATAGTTAATAGTTTAATGATTTCTATGGTAGGTTGTGTTCTTGGATCTCATTAATTTCCATTGAATGACAATAAATGGTTGGAATCCTCATAACATTTTATCCCTTCAGCAGTGCATGACTACATAACTTGTCACCTTCCCCAGCATTAGTTATCCAAGGAACCACCTTCTTAAGGCTTATAGAGGGTAGTGCAGTAGCGCCTAGGTAGTGAGCCTAAGAGGGCATTTGTAACCCAACAGGCTTGGTGCTGTCCTTCATTTATGAGATGAAATAGCCTGATTTTAAGGGGGCCTTTTATAATAAGAGTCAATATTTTTGAAAATTGTAGTTGCAAAATTCCTTGGGTCACTTATTCCTAACTCCAAAGTTTGCAAACCTTTGATATTTGTTTTGGTTCTTGACAAAACAGAAATCCTGTTTGGGAGTTTTCTGTAGGCATCTCCATCCCTTTGGTGGGTTTCAACTCTCATCTCCTCTGTTACAAGTCCCTTTTCAGGCTTCTACACATAAGAACATGAAACTCTATGAGTTTGAGCTCCAGCCATACTGTGGCTGTACATTCAACACGTGGCACAGATACTGGCAGAAATATTAGGTCACAAGGAAGGTAGAAATTCCTTGGACATCTCTAGCAAGCAGTGGTTAACATGTGTGCCTTGTCAGTGTTGTTGTCGTGGACAACTGGGTGTCAGTTTTCCACTTGGGAGACTCCTACTCTGATCTTGTTTCACTGCAATATATGACTGTTCCCTACGTGTCTTGGAGCAGGACTATGTGCAGTGCACTATTGATTGCAGTTGATTGCTGTTAAAAATTCTGTCTGTGTAGCAGGTCCTGCATTAGTTCCAGTGCATTGATTTGGTCCACTTTAAAAAATGTTTTAACAAAGCATCTGATCAGTGCTACAGCAAGGCTTGCAGAGAGCCAGTTCCTTCTGTGGAGGATGTTCTTGAAACGACAAACACTGTGTGTGCAGGATGTGCAGCTTCCAACACAAAATCATTGTGTTTGTGTGTAGAACAAACCAAGAGTACGAGATAGCGTTTCTAGACATGCCTCATCACTTTGAATCCTCTTTTGTCTTAGAGCTGGGTAAGGAAGAAGAAAAAGTATTTGATCCAAATTCATTGGATGCTGATCGCTGCGAGAGCTGTTACGGGGCAGAGTCAGAGGACATTCGGTAACCTTTACATCTTTCTGTATCTTAGCACTCAAATTAATACCGTTATGTTGCATGCACTTTTTTTTTTCCAAATCTGCTGTGAAATCCTCCCGGGCATGTGTTCAGAGAATGCTGAGAATTGGTTTGGTTTTGGTACACCTGTGGAAGCTGCACTCATGGTTGTTCAGAACGTGCAGAGTTAGGGTGTCCTCATGCCCTTTGAAGGGCAGTGCAAATTGCATAAAGCATAAAGGTTGTAACTCAGCAAATGGAATGTTTTCTGGGGGTTATTTGCTGTCCAAATGAGAGCTGTGTACATTTTTTTACTGTTATGCAAGCTGTTTGGAATAAAACCTGTTTATGGCTTTGCCTTCTCACTTCTCCTGCCAGTGATGTTTCCATCTTGAGGTATTAATGATTCCAACCTTCAGCTTTTTCTTTGTTCCAGCAAAACATGGAACCAAGAAAGAAAAATACTTTTTTCCAGTAACCAAGATCTTCCAGAGGTAGAAAAGTAATGATGAAAGTTTGCCATTAGCCCTCCTTCCCATTTTGACAGTCTTGATCTAAAAGCAGAGAAAAGGAGGAATAGAAACAGGCAGGTGCTTTGTTCACCCAAGGAAGTTCAAACTGCTCAGAGCTGTGGAACTTGATGTCATTTTTGTAGCAAATCTTTTTTGCCAAGGAGTGTCCTGGCTGTTTAAACAGGTGGGCAAAGACCTCCTCAGGCTCAAGCGTTGCATTCAAACAGCTTGCATCTATATGCCAAGATCTCAAAAAGTACATCAAGAAGCTTGAGCTCCTTTAGGAGCATTAGGCCAGCTTTCAGGGTCCAGTCCCTGATGTTTGCTTTATTGCTTTATTGAAGAAAAACCCGCCAAGGATTTGAGTCCTAAACTGGAGCATCTCTTTCTTGTGATGAAGATGGTAAGATGGTGCTTGTGCTTTTGCAGGTGTTGTAATACTTGTGATGATGTCAGAGAAGCATACAGGCGGCGAGGCTGGGCCTTCAAGAACCCAGATACCATAGAGCAGTGCAAAAGGGAAGGGTTTAGCCAGAAAATGCAAGAACAGAAGAATGAGGGCTGCCAAGTGTATGGTTTCCTAGAAGTCAACAAGGTGAGAGATGGATTTTCCTGTGAACCTGCTGCGTCATGGTGATGATGGTGACTGTGAAAAGGCAGAGTCGGGACGTTCCTCTTCTTTTCCAGCTTTAGATGTTCATGGGACTGTGATATAGTAACCCTGGGCTCAGCGAGGTACTCTCCGAGGAGGAGAGTTGGGGAAAATGGTGGGAAGGGGCTAATTCTGTGTTTGGTTGTGTGGGCTGGTTGGAAGCAGGCTGGCTGGAGAAGCTTAGCTTTTACTACGAGCTGCTAGGGAGTCTTTGTGCCAAGGTTTCCGGAGGAGAGGCGGCTTCTTTGAAGTGAGATTGTCCCACCTGCCCTTCTAGTCTTAAAGCAGAGACCAGCAGAGGATGCTGGAGGAGGTCTTTGCCTGTTTGTTTAAACAGTCAAGACAATCCTTGCAAGCAGAGGGATAGAGTGAGTGAAAAGTTATCTTATTTAGAGAAACAGTAGAGGCAAAACTGTTGGAGTTGGTCATCAAAGCTGAAAATTAGAGAGGTGGGGTTTGTAACTGGTGTATGAAAACATAGCATGAGATATACCAGATAACTGTAATTACCCTGTCATTTGGCAGGTTACCAAACCCCAAATACTTGGACATGCAGGTTACTTACCCAAGTACATTCTGGATGTCAGACCCAGACCATTTTTTTGTTCTTTTCTTTAACTCAAACTGTTTTCTTTACACCTTTGTGTACTCTTACTGGAGACCGCATTCTTTATTTCTGGGAAGTAAATCTTTTACTCACAAAGTTAAACATTGTGGTTTGAGCATTGTCACAGCTACTGAACCATTATGGGCCCCTCCCTCACAAAGTGTGATGATCAGGAAGGATTCAAAGGGGAGTGCTGGAGGTAACAAGGGCCCAGTGGTGGGTGTCACTGGGGAAGTTTCTGGAGGCCATCATTACACACTTTCTGCATATCAGTTTTCTTGACATGTTTTCAGTTAACATAAGCAGTAGGTTTGCACTGACATTAAAGTTGTAATTAATCTGGGAGCTTGGGACATTGGGATCTTCCCAGGGAGAGTGCATATGATCGCTGGTAAGTGCGAGTGAGGAATGGCACCTAAAGTCCAGATTCCAAGATCAAACAACCTTTTGTCTTTTGGGGTGAGGGCTTTGGGGGGTATGTTGGGGCTTTTTGGTATAAATAGTGCTTTATTTTTGGATGCAGCTTATTTTTATGGGTGCATATATAAGATCACTGTTGTTTGTTGCATTGAGGTTTTTTTACCCTTTTCACTCTCCCTCTTAGTTACTTTATCTAGTGTTTTGTATTTTCTGCAGCAGCAGTCAGTTCCCTCCCACTAGCTTAATTTCTTCATGTTTTTATGTCTGCTACAGAGGACAATTATCAACGTCAGCATGTAATTATGGCTTTCCACATGACTGCCCTGCCTCTGAGGAACAGGGGACAGTATCTGCTGATACTGTCACCCATGAAAATGAGTTACTTGGTATATATCAGGTTTAAACATTTAAAAATCCAACGCCAATACAACTGCTTTATTTATATAAATGCAGACCTTTTAATGAAAGATTACTCTCTCCTGCAGGTAGCTGGAAATTTCCACTTTGCACCAGGAAAAAGTTTCCAACAGTCTCATGTACATGGTAAAGTATTTTCTTTTCCTTCTTATTGTGACCTTTAGCTTCCAAGTGTATCTGATGATTTTCTTTTAATATCTTTGCACTGCTATCAGTGGGGAGGATGTTGTAGAATCTTTGTTGCAGAGGCTTGGAACCATCATGAACAAATAGAAAAGTGATTTCTGGAGAGGCTGACACATGGGTGTGGAAGAACTTGGAGGATAATGTTTCTGATCAGTCTCTCAGTCTCACTTGTTCCACAAAACTTTGCTGCTCTGATGGAAAGCAGCCTCAAGTAAGACGTTCAGTTCAGGATTTGAATATCGTTATTTCTGGAAAGGAATAACTCATTAGAATTTTAAAGGAATTCACAACTTTGGAGTAAAATTTAAGTTGTAAAGGACTTCCTTAAGTACATATAGGTAGGTAGATAAATAAACACACAGGAGCTGGAACGATAGAGGTAGTTTATAGAATCATAGAATGGTTTGGGTTGGAATGGTCCTATTAAGGCCATCTGGTCCAGCCCCCCTGCCATAAGCAGGAACACCTCCTACTAGACCAGGTTTCTCAGAGCCCTGTCCAACCTGGTCTGGAATATTTCCAGGGATGGGGCAGCCACCACCTCTCTCAGCAACCTGGGCCAGTGTTTCACCACTCTTATGGTAAAAAGGTTCTTTACATCTAGTTTGAATCTACCGGCTTTAAGTTTAAAAACATTACCAGTCACTGCAGGCCATATTCAAATATCTGTACTGAAAGACACTTACAAGGTCTCCCCAGAGCCTTCTCTTCTCCAGGCTGAACACCCCAAACTCTCTCAGCCTGTCTTCATAGCAGAGTACCTTCAGCCCACACAGCATCTCCATGGCCTCTTGTGGACCCGCTCCAACAGGTTCGTGTTCTTCTAATGTTGGAGAGCTGGAGGCTGCACTGCATGAGGGTTTCCCCACAGCAGGACGGAATTACCCCTCACCTTGCTGCCCACACTGCTGGGGATACAGTCAAAGATACAGTTTGCCTATAGGTTTGTGAGCACACATTGCCAACTCAATGTGGAGCTTTTCATCTACCAAACACCCTCAAAGCGCTCTCAATTCATTCTCCAGGCAGCCGGGATTTGTGCTTGGAATTGTCCTGACCAAGGTGCAGGACTTTGCACTTGGCCTTGTTGAACCTCTTGGGGTTTATGTGGGCCTACTTCTTCTCCAGGTCCCTCTGGAACCTTCCCTCAGGCATGTTGACTACACCACTAAGCTTTGGCACAAACTTGCTGAAGGTGCACTTGATCCCACTGTCGCTGTCATTGATGAAGATATTAAACTTTATTAAACTGTATTGATCCCATTGTGGAGCCCTGAGGGACTCATCGCTGGTCTTCATCCAGTCATTGAACCATTGACCAGTACCTTCTGGATTTGAC
Organism: Thinocorus orbignyianus; assembly: GCA_013400375.1. NCBI lineage: Eukaryota > Metazoa > Chordata > Aves > Ciconiiformes > Thinocoridae > Thinocorus > Thinocorus orbignyianus. The sequence continues at coordinate 166,298 of VXBW01008329.1, forward strand.
CATCCAGCCAATTCCTCATCTGCCGAATGGTGCACCTATCAAATCCATATCTCTCCAATTTAGAGAGAAGGATGTTATGGGGGACCTTGTCAAAGGCCTTACAGAAGTCCAGATAGATGGCATCAGTGGCTCTTTCCTTGTCAGCTGATGTAGTCACTCCATCGTAAGGGCCACTAGGTTGGTCAGGGAAGATTTACATGAAGATTTGGTGAAGCTGTGCTGGGTGTCTTGAATCACTTCCCTGTCCTCCGTGTGCCTTAACAGCATCTCTTACATGATCTTGTCAGGCACAGGGGTGAGGTGACTACATCGGTCAGCTCACTTCAGTTCAAATACTGAAGGTAGCGCACCAGCTTTTTGGGGTTTGTGCTGTTATTTTGTCCTGTTAATGTTTTTTAATTGACCTCCAGCTAGGGAAGTAGCACAAGTATCTTCCTGACAGTGTGAAGGGTCCTCTTCAGAAGCACTTAGTAAATCTGATCGTAAATGTAGTCCTGATCTGAGCTTCTGAACGTACAGAATCGTAGAGTCACCCATGCCGGAAGGGACCTTCAAAGGTCATCTAGTCCGACCTCCCTGTAGTCGCAGGGACACCCCCAGTTAGACCAGGTTGCCCAGGGCCTCATCGAGTCTGTCATGTGCTTGGTGTTAACATCTTCAAAATTGTATCTTTTGTTCTGGGTAGAAGCTAGTTGAAATTGCTTTTTTTCATGAAGTAGATTAAGAAGTAAGAGGAGATACTGAGCTAACACATGTGCAAACCAGAACCGGCGTTGAATAAGGTGCTATTTTATATCTGTTTAGTTGTGTTAGCTTTAATTTCGTGTAGCTCATTCTTTATGTCCTTTTATTTAGTTTGAGTAGCTACCCTAGGACAGATGTGACCCAGAAGAAGTCTTTATTTTTCAGGGATTTTTTCATTCAGCTGAATGTGAGAGGAGTATCAGCAAAAGGCAAGGAGCGACCTTGCCCAGAGGGTTTCATCCCACTTCTCACATCTGTGAACCTCAATTCTTTGTCTTTGACAGAAATCCTTCCATTAAGATAGAGAAGATCGGAGATCCTTATTTAGACTAGGAAAAAAGGTTGGAATTACATTCAAGTTTGCTAACATTAGCTGAACCTAAAGTTGGTTACATACCTCATCAGGAGAATGCTAATGAGTAGTAAACACCAAAAAAATTGCTCTCCAATTTTTTTTCACTTTTAAATACTGCCTGAGTGGGCAAGCCTTATAAAAGCCACCCTTATCAAGTTTTACTAGTAGCAATCACGTTTCATTTGGCGATTTTGAGTTAGTTACTGATAATGTGGCATATATGTGTGCTTCAATGCAAATATGAATATTGAGTAACAAGGATCAAAGTTTTGGAGTAGGAAGCCTATGAAATTGATGCTCTTAAGAGATGCAAGTGATTTATCTCATCATGGGGTAACATCTGCTGAAACAGATTCGAACCGTATTTCACTCCTGTTTGGAATTCCAAATATCCTGAGGGTTTTTAATAAAAGAAATCAAGTCCCTAACTTGATCTCAAACTTCCTCAGAAAAATGCATTACCCAAATCTTATGTGACTCCAGACTTATTTCTTAGATATCCTTATACCATGTAATCTTTATGACCCAAAGATGTCCAATGTTCTCCTGATAATATTTTTTTATTATTTTTTTTCCCAAAGTTTACTTTCCTATAAGAAATAAGTTGTTTTGTCTATTTTGTTTCTGCCTGCATGAATGTTAAATCCAGGTGAGATGATTTCATTTACCTTGTTGTTTGTGTGGATGTTGTGTGTAGCCTTTGATCTCATGTTCTTCTGATATTGGTTCCATATTTATATACTGTTCTGCACAATTATTAAATCAACTTTGCATTCCTTTTGGTTTCTCATAATCCCCAGGCCTTGAAGGAAGTGTAAGTGGGAAATTGAGGGGGGATGTATTTCTGTCTATAGATAATTGAAGAAAAAGCTGCTGGGTTGATGCAGTTTTTATCCATCCATATTCACATTTCCAGTATACCTGATTGGAAGACTCAAGAATTGGTACAGGTTGGCTCCTATTGATTGCTACTGTGCTTTCTCCCTTGGCTAATTCATGAGTAGGGGGGTGCTGTGTTCTTCTCAGCTGACCGTTGGAGGCCGAGCACTTTATTCCTAGAAGTATTTCTGCAGCATAGACTTTGTTCATATTTTATCTTAGTTTTCTCCATTACTAGATATTTTAGTGTGTGTTGCTATTCATTGTTCATCTCTGGTCATTGAAATTGTTATCTGTAGGAGAATTCACATGGCTGATCTTATGCCTTTGTGCCATGTCTCATTTAGGTTGCTCCTAAAGTGGCCTTTCTGTTACCTGAAAAAGAATCTAAATAGAACCAGCATTATTACCTGCCATACTGCTTTAGAGCTCACTTAACATACACGGACATCCCACTGTACTTTTATTGATTAATTCCTGCATTTTTGTTTCCTATTACTCTTGAAATGATGACTTGTCCTTATATATCAGTTCTTTGGCTACCTACAAAGTCATTTCACGTGGTCTAGAAAGCACACCACACTGTTGTTATTCCCTTTTTTGGTATGAGTTTTAAATGCTGCTCTGTCTGAATCTCTGTATCTTTTCATTTTAAGGATCTGAATATTTCTCTTTTCTTTCCTACTCTACTTATTTTTGCAGTGCACGCTGTCGAGAGTAAGTGTTGCTATATCTTTTTGTTGTTGTTTTTCCCAGAACTGTTTACTACAGATCTAAAGTAATTTCTGTTACTTGCTTTGCCCATGAATGTCCTTTGGGAGGAGCTGTTGATCTAGGCTGAAATTTGAGAAGATTTCCTGAAAGCTGAAAGGTTGAGATGTGATGTTTCGACTCAGTAATATCTGGCAGAAGGCTCTGGCTCTCAGCTTTGCTCGCTCCCTTTTCTTGCCGCAACGTTTTGTGTGGTGTTCCCTGCCTCAGTCCCCTCTTCCTGATGCATCATCCTGCCACTGTGCTCCTGTAAGATATTTTCCTCCAGAAAATTCATCTGCACTTGGATATTTGGTGCCCTGTCTCGCACTGGAGCAATATGTTTGGGCAGCTGTGTCTTGGGTTTCTTGCAGTCTTAATGTCTTGACAGTCCTGAGTAGCTGTAATTGCTATTAACCCTGGTAAAGAACTGAATTTCAGAGTCTAAGGAGGCCTTGTGGTTGTTCAGATGAGAAGTGCAAGATGGGGAGAATTTTTCAAGGTAGATAGCAGTTCTTAAATCTCTGTTACTAAAACAGTGGAGAGAAGTAGGTTATGTAAAAACAGACAGACTTCTTGGCAAACTTAAGCTGTTTTACAGGTCTGTGTTTTACCTAGCTAGGTGCTTAGCTGCAGTTACAGAAGGGAACGTGTGCGTTTGTGTTTTTTCAGAGATAAGAGTCTGGTCCTAGCTGACAGTCTCTTAAAAATGTTCTGTCTGTTTCTTCTCTAAGCAGGCAAAATAGCATGTTGTTAAGCAAACTATGGCTAGCTAAACATTTATCTGCAATCTAGAGTGTATGTACATGTGCTTAGTGTAATCCTTAGTTACCAGAGATAAATAAACCTCAGGTCTTGTGAAAGACTTCTAGAAACTGAACATACAAATCATGCTTTTTCACAGAACTGTGAATCATTTATTGGAGAGGAATTTTATAAAAGCTAAGTAATGGGAGTTTTATCTGGGGAAGTCATAGGTGAGCACTGTGGATGGCTATAACTGTTAACATCAGTCATGCACAATGTCAGTCTGTGTAACAGGTTAGTTAATCACCGGTCTTCCTCAAGTGCTCCCTTGGGATTTCTGTGGTACTGTGCTGTAACTGTAGGATTTGTCAGCCTTACTGGGCCTCAGCTCCCACTTCCCATGCTAACAAATAGGACTCCCCAAGCAATAAAACTGATAAACGCCATCATCCTGCCTGAGGTTCCAAGGACGCAGCTGCCTGGAGGAGCATCCCTGTGCCTCCCTGAGCGTTGCCACACTGTGCTATCTCCACCCTACTGTGGAGCTGCCCCGGCTGGAGGGGTAGCTTCACATAAAGCAATGTTTATCTTTCAGCATGGGGTGTGTGTAGCTCATGACCAAAAGGAGGGTGGTACAGGAACAAACGATCAATGGAACCATGGGGGTACAAAGGCTGTTTTATTCCTTCAGCAGTAAGTCCACCTTAAATGCAGATTCGCTAAAGCCAGGATCTCTGTAGAATTTTATTAACTGAAGGTTAGCCTCCTGGTGTCTGTACAGAAGGCAGCAGGACTTGACACTTCACTGGTGGGTAAGCCACTTAACTCTTGATTTAAGTGCAAATAATACTTCAGCATGAAACAGGGTGTTGCTGGTAACTGTTCAGAAAAACAGCTTAGCGTAACCCCAAGGCCACTTCTCCCTTCTTTCCTTTCCCTATTTCACATCTATTTCCAAACTTTTAGTAGGAATTTCTTCTTAAAAACCAAATGAGTTCTTTGATTCAGTTGCCAGCACAGGGACACAAGCCGCTGTGCTAGTGGCAGTGATAAGCCTGCATGCTTCTCAGAGACAGCAACAGGAATATCTGGAGCCGGTGCAGCTCTGAGCAGTTTGTAATGCAGAACCATTGCCCTAATTCCAGTGACTGCAGCCTCAGTTTCTGAGCATTGAGCATTTTAACTGTGAAATGCAAGAGCGTCTCCCTAGATCAGAGCATTAGGAGAAGTATAGTTTAGGCTTGGCATTTACTTTTCTGACTATACATTTTCTGTTTTGCGTGTATATATCTTTAGTTTTAGTAAGGGTTTTCTGTAAATACAAGTAAATATTGTGGTGTTTTATTGAAAGATGTTATAGAGTAAAAAAATCGTTTGCAACACAGTCATGTTAAGTAAACGTTTTAAAGGAGAGACTCGTTTCAATCAGTTCTTTGGCTTTGCAGCCTGTCTCGTGTTAGGCTGTATATCAGAAACTCTTCAAGGGAGCAAATCTCCTAATCTTTGTTAATTGTGTAGCAGCACTTGGTGATCTGACTCCATCAGCTCCTAAAATAATAGCCCATGACTTTGGAAGTGTGTTTTCTTTGTTAAGGTGAAAGAAGAGGTGTGACTTCCTGACCTCTTAAAATGCACCACAGCCTCTGGCTACTTTATTGCGTAGGAGTGATACTGAAATTAAGTTATATTTTCATCCTCAGACTGATACTTCTGGAATCCTGTGAAGTCACTTAAGTAGCCACAAAAGATACCCATTGCCTCCCATTGCCCGTATCTTTGCCAGATCCCTTCTGCAGGTTTCTGCTGCTGCTGGCATTGTCATGTTGCTGTATACAGGAAGGGCAGAGAGAGGCCAAATTCCCCAAATCCTAGTGTAGGTGACAGTTGTCTTCACCCCACCTTTGCTGACCTTGCTCATGCCACCCCCGTACAGGCTTTTCCTTTCCCTGTGTGTTCTCTGAGCAGCAGTAACGAGGCCCATAGCCAGAGCACTGGGAGCTACCATAATTTCTTAGAGCACTTGTATGTGATACCAAGGCAGGTGTTAGTTTAGATCTTTCGTGCCTCTGTGTTTTACAGTAGTTAGAGGAGTTGTGTATCAGGTGGTGACTGAGACAGAAGTGAAGTTTTCCTTCCTTGCCCCAGGATCTTGGGTTTACCCTAGATTAAGTATTTCAGTCCTCACTGAACATATTCTTAATCTGCATTAACCCCAAATTAAAGTTAACTTGCCTTCACTCTGGCAGTGTCTAGTCTGTCAGGAGGGAAATTGCAGGAATTTTATCTGACACATGCCCTACTGCAAGTAACAGAGAAACGCAGCTGGTTTTCCTGCCACATTAGATTGCAATGGAAATCTAGCTCCATTATAAGGTAGAATAAGGTAAATAGATATGCCTGTTTTCACAGTCTGAATTACATTGTTAAACTGTTTTTCTATTACAGTTCATGATCTGCAGAGCTTCGGACTCGATAATGTAAGTAAGTGTTTCCAAAATAGTGTTCTAGTTCTCTTGGTCTGTTTTCCTTCTGGATTTCCCTGATGTCGCCACATCGAGATCCTAGTGTACTGATCCCAGCTGGATTTGGCTATATAAGTCTGAGCAGATCCTGGAACCTGCTTTTGCACAGAGTTCTGAAGTATGTTCTGGGACATTTGCATGTTGCTTGCAAGCTTGTTCTTTTCTTCCTGAGACTGTCTTGCTGCTTAGTTTGCACTTCCCAGTTTTCTATGGTTGACATTTTCCTGACTGCTGCTAGATCTGTTGGAGTTTGCTTTGTGCTGGGAAGAAAGTGATGTGCCACCAAGGCATCTGACAGCATGGTGTTCCATTGGCAGGGAGAGGAATGGGTGGGACAGCCTGCTCTGTAGATGGGAGGGAAGGGCACCGGGATCTGGGAATTTCCAACAGGAAAGAGAGAAGTTCTGAATCTCTGAATCTTCCATGAATAAAAAAGAAGAGCAAATGCTTTGGAGTTTACTGTTAGGACACACAGAGTAAGGGAGGACCTGTCTCTGTTCCAGAGCTGCATTCTGAAAAAAAAAATGCAAATAATTAGCTTTCAACCTCATACCTTGCCCCTGGGATGCAGTTGTTTGAGTTATCAACATTTCCATTTCAGATCAATATGACGCACTATATCAAGCATCTCTCATTCGGAAGGGATTATCCAGGCATTGTGAACCCTCTGGATGGGACAGATGTCACTGCACAGCAAGGTAAAAGCCAGCTGAGAGAAATCTCTGTGTTAGTAAGTGTTAGAAGAGAACAGACACAAAGTTCTAAGTTTTTAACAAGAACCTTGACAGAATTGCATAAAACATAGACTTCTCCACCTTGTGCTCTTTCTGGAACAGTTGCCTCCATTCATCTGGAACAAATCTGCCAACGTGTTTTGATTCTGTGACCTTTCTGAAAGATCTCTCTTTTCAGTGTTCCTGGATTCGCAACAGCAGCATAGTACATCATTACTAACTGCCTGCATCAGGTGAAGTTCAGGGAGAGCCCTGTCTAGCTACTGTGTGCAGTAAGAGAAAACCAGGAGATATAGGGTAGGGAAAAAAAGGCCCAACTTGATGGTTGCTGGAGGACCATGGTGTCTGCCTGACCTTGACTTACCCAGCAGTAATAGCTGAATAGCTGCAGTGAAGTTGAAGATAATCACACTGATCTTTCCTAGACAGCTCCAGCTGGGTGGCTTGGAAAAAAAAAAAGCAATTCCCTCCTCGTACTACTGCTGCTCAAACTAACTTTGGTTTATTCAGGCAAGACTGCTTGTGTACATTTTCCATGAAAGATCCTGACTGTACCATTTTCTATGCAACAGCAGAAATTAGGTGGTTTTATTTTTTTAGATCTGCCGAAGTCTGCAAAGTTTGTCTTTATAACAGTACCCCAAGTACATGTATAATAAAGTTTGGAGAAAGAAGTTGTTTGCTTTGAGGTGGTGGTAGGATTGTTAATTGTACCTGAATCCATTCCTTTAAATTTTTCACCATCGATTTTAATTTTTGTACCTAAATCAAAGGATGGTGCTTAAAATTAATTGAGGGGAGGGGAGGAGAGGAAGTGTCATTATGCTCAATACGACCATGATGCTGTAATTTTTCTGTGGAGTAACAAACTGTCTGAGAGGTGGCCTATAGCTAGCTGGTAACACACACATTGTCCCCAAGTCTTTCTCCTCAGGGCTGCTCTCAATTCATTCTCCGACCAACCTGGATTTGTGCTTGGAATTGCCCTGTCCAGCGTGCAGGGCCTTGTACTTGGCCTGGTTGAACTTCATGAGTTTTGCATAGGCACATCTCTCCAGCCTGTCCAGGTCCATCTGGATGGCATCCCTTCCCTCCAGCGTGTTGACCACACCACACAGCTTGGTGTTGTCAGCAAACTTGCTGAGGGTGCACTTGATCTCACTGCCCATGTCCCCAACAGCACCAGTCCCAGCACCAGTTCCCCTGAGGAACACCACTCATCACTGGTTGCCACTGGGATGGACACTGAATCATTGACCGCAATCCTTTGAGTGCGGCCTTCCAGCCAGTTCCTGATCCACCAAGTGGTCCATTCGTCAAATCCATTGTCTCTCCAGTTTAGAGACCAGCATATTGTGCAGGACATTGTCAAAGGCTTTGCATGAGTCCAGGCATATGAAGTCTGTTGCTCTTCTCTTCTCCAACAACACTATAATACTAATCATAGAGGGCCACCACTTTTCTCATGCACGGTTTGCCTTTAGTGGAGCCATGTTGGCTGTCACCAATCATGTCTTTATTTCACATGTGCCTTACCAGAGTTTCCGGGAGAATCTCCTCCATGATCTTACTAGGCAAAGGAGTGAGACTGACCAGCCTGTAGTTCCCTGGGGCTACCCTTTTTCTCTTTCTGAAAATGGTATTATGTTTCTCAGTTTCCAGTCAGCGGGAACTTCACCGGACTGCCACAAATTCTCATATATAATGGAAGGTGGCTTAGAAGCTTCATCTGCCAGTTCCCTCATGTCCCATGGATGAATCTTCATCAGATCCCATAGACTTGTGTACCTTCAGGTTCCTCAGATGGCCTTGAAACTGGTCTTCTACAGTCCCTGCCTTTGCCTTCTGTGGCTGTTGTATGAGGTTCAATAAGGCCAAGTCCTGCGTTTAGGTCAGAAAAAACCCAAGCAGTGCTGCAGGCTTGGGGAATAAAGGCTGGAAAGTTGCCCAGCAGAAAAGGACCTGGGGATGTTGATGGACAACCAGCTTAACGTAAGCCAGCAGTTGGCCTTCCTGCCCAGGTGGCCAAGAAGGCCAACAGCATCCTGGCTTGTATCAGGAATAGTCTGGCCAGCAGGAGTAAGGAAGTGATGGTGCCTCTGTCCTGGGCACTGATGAGGCCTCCCCTCGAGTGCTGTGTTCAGTTCTGGGCCCCTCACTACAAGAAGGACATTGAGGGGCTGAAGCGTGTCCAGAGGAGAGCCACCAAGATGGTGAGGGGTCTGGAGAAAAGTCCTGTGAGGAGAGGCTGAAGGAATGGGTGTGTTTAGTTTCGAGAAGAGGAGGCTGAGGGGAGACCTCCTTGACCTCTACAGCTACCTGAAAGGAGGTTGTAGAGAGGTGGGTGTTGGCCTCTTCTCCCAAGGGAATCATGATGGGACCAGAGGAAATGGTCTGAAGTTGTGGCAGGGGAGGTTTAGATTAGATATTAAGAATTAATTCACTGAGAGGGTGCTCAGGCACTGGAATGGCCTGCTCAGGGAGGTGGTGGAGTCACCATCCCTGGAGGTAGTTAAGACAAGTGTAGCTGTGGCGCTTCAGGACATGCTTTAGTGTGCAAGATGTAGGGGGTTTTGTGCATGTATAGTTGGACTCTGTGATCTCAGAGGTCCTTTCCAGTCCTGACGATACTGTGATTCTGTGACTGGGGTGCTGTGGTTAGAGCCCTCACCAGTGAAGACCGAGGCCAAAAAAAAGTTGAGTACTTTATTCTTGTCCCTGTCCCGGGTGATCCTCGCGGGACACCACTCATCACTGGCTGCCACGTGGACATTGACCCATTAAGCACAACTCTTTGACTGCGGCCATCAAGCCGGTTCCTTATCCACCGAGTGGTCCATTCATCGAACCCATGACTCTCCAATTTGGAGACTAGGAGGTCATGCGGGACAGTGTCAAATGCAAAAACCAGTAGTTCTGGTTTTGTTTGGAACAGGAACGAGATTCACTTTGGCAAAAGGAAAACTTAGGTCAGACATTAACTTTACTGTCCTTGAAAACCTCCAGGAGCTGTTACATAGAGAACTGTTCCCTGACAGCTTGAACAAAACCAATTTGTGTCTACCTAACCTGTCAGTTCTAAGTTTTCCATCTCTTTGTCAGTTATTAATTGTGTCTCTCTGTCTTTGCTTATAGCTTCCATGATGTTTCAGTATTTTGTCAAGGTGGTCCCCACAGTGTATATGAAAGTAGATGGTGAGGTAAGTACCATTTTTTCCCCTGTTGCTTTGGCAAGTAAAAGCGTTCAAATTTTCTTCTCGTATTCTGATGCTGACTGTATCTGACCTCTGGTGGAAACAACACAATGCAAGCCTAGTCACTGATGCAGTGCTCATTCTTTGGTCTAGCTGGGGATCTGCCTGGTAACCTGTAGTAAAAATCGATCTGATCCTGGTGGTGCTCTTTATGACCATTTTTATGACCCACTGTTGGGCTCCCCACAATTTAGTGGGCAGGGCTATAATTGATGCAGTTCACTGAACCCGTGTTTTAGTCCCTTTTCTATTCCTCCTTAACAGAACAATGTTTGCTGTGTTTGTTGCCTGTTAGGTGGTAAGGACTAACCAGTTTTCAGTTACACGACATGAGAAGATAGCCAATGGTCTACTAGGAGACCAGGGTCTGCCTGGCGTATTTGTCCTATATGAACTTTCACCCATGATGGTGAAGCTGACAGAGAAACACAGGTAAGAGACATTTCAATCTGTTTAATTCACCCTCCATTGATTTTGTCAGTTTGCATAGCTTAGAACTCCAGCCTCACTTAGACATTACAGTGCAAGTGCTTGAAAGCCATCTGAGCCCCTTTGCAGTCAGTGGAGAGGAAGAGGCCTGGCCAGATGCCCTTCCTCTCAGTGTGAACATCTGAAAGGGATTTTGATTTCTCTGAAGCGTTTTAATTCACTGTCAAGATGGAGAAGGAAATTGGTGTGGTGAGCAACAGTCTGATACAGTAGTTCTTGGTTCAGACTAATTTTTTCAAAGTGTTTTTTTAACGGGAAGACTAGATTTATGTAGTATACCCGCCTTACCAGCACCTACAGCACCCACACTGATCCCACCTGGTCACTTAACCTGCATTTGCTCTGGCTTTTCTGCATGCTGTAGTCAGCGTGGAACCTCTTCCTGCTTGCTTTCCATTAATTCCAGGTGTGTAGTTTCAGGGCAGTGGAAGGGGTTGTAGCAGTCCCATCTTTCAGCATCCCAGTGAGGGACAGCCAATGTCTATACCTTAACATGTATCAACGTGTGTTTAGGGATTTAGTTTTCATGTTACAACAACCTTCTGTGCATTCTGTTTGGGTAGGGATGGATAGAATTTAGGGTTTAAAAAGCTATCCTTTAGGTTTACAAATTCAGTACTTGCCTCCTAAGGTTACCATTGAGTTCATTGCTCTATTGCTAGTAAAAGTATCAGTGACAAACTCCATTCTGTAGCCTGTAGGAGTTACTTAATTGTTAAATCTGTTCATTGTCAGCTGTTAATATTTATATAATGGATACTTGCATGCTATGATAAACATTGTGATAATTCTGAATTAGTTTTGGTTAGGTAATCGTTGCTTATCTGACCTTGGTACCTGAGCTCATGCTGGTTGTTCAAATTCTTTGCCTCGTTCTAGGTCCTTTACACACTTTCTCACAGGAGTTTGTGCCATCGTTGGAGGCATATTTACAGGTATTGCACCTTTCAGTATTTTTTCTTTCTAAAGTGTAAACATTTGCTTTCTTACTCTTTCTAAAGTCTGCATGGCTGGTAATAAATCCCACTTTGATGGGGAGAGATGACTTCAGCCTTCAGGAGGAGATGTAGCATGTTCTGCAGATTGCCACTGCAGACTTTCAAGATGCTGTAGACCTATTACAATATTTCATTTGACAAAATATTTGATTTCATTATGATGTAGACCTGTCATAATATTTCATTTTGATGCCTTACAAGACATTTTGTTTTCAAATACTGTAGCCTTTCACATACCATATGAATTCATCTGTACTGTTTTCTTGGCCAGCTTGAGTCTGTAAGCAGATAGCTGCTTTCACATGGAAATTGAGCCAATAAAATCTGTGAGCCTGGCGTTGTGATGGGCATAGCCATCTCAGAGGTCTCAAACTGTGTTTCCAGGCATAGGAGCTTCAGTGAGTGCTCTGCAGGGACTAAAAGTAGCCCTCACAGCTAAACGGGGTCCTGTAAGGGGAGGCTGTTCCTGCAGAGCTTGTTGAGTGTCTAGGCTTCATTCTCAGTGCCAGCTTCTGGAATAGCTAACCAGTATCTGCTCACCTCTGTGGGTGTAAGGGAGCCCAGCTTTGGTCCAGCCTCACACTCCAGCCCTGGGGCAGTCAGAGATGTCTGTGGAGGGCCAGCCTGGAAATCTAGTCAGCAGAGCTTACTGGACCTGAGAAGCCAGCTACTGTGTCACATAACACCTGTGCTGCATGCCTATATCACATAACACCTTCATCTGCAAGGGTTTCCTGTCACCTGACATGTCACAAGGTTCAATTAACCTGATACTGTTAAACAAGATTTCTGTCTGTAGTAGATGTGATCATTGCATTTCTCTGGTTGAGGATTATTTCAAAACTATTTTCATGACAAATGCTGGTGCCCTCTGGTGCTGATAAGGTCTGATGGGCAGTTCATAGTGTTTGCTCCCTACGCCGTGGTCAGACTCTCTGTATTCATATTCTAGAGGACAGATCAAATCAGCTATGTAACAGTTTTTGTGCTACAGCATCAAATTGATTCCACAACTAGAGATAATTTCAGGACTAAACAACCACAAAAGACAGTCATCTAAAGCATCACTCAAAGACCACATAGTAAGGCAAATAATTCTGTATTCTACAGTAATAAACAGACTCCATTCCTATTTGAGCTGCTACTCTTTATGTAGAATTGAAATGTCTGTCTTCGTGTAGGGCCGAGTAGTTGCTTACTTATTTCTTAGACTGAGGTGTTGAACAAAAGAAAAAAAGAACATGAAACTTCGTAAAGACACTGAAAATGTCTTTGCTTACTGTCACCCTGTGTTCCCTCCCTGGCAGGAGCTCAGGGTTCCTGTCCTGTGAAGGCCACCTTGGTGGGTGTAGGGTTATCTGTATTTTGTGCTGCAGTAGCCTGTTCCGAGCTTTTCTGTAGTCCCAAAGAAGCATTAAATTAATAGGCCCCCTCAGTGCTAGAGAGATTCGGGAAAAATACTGCAGGAAGAACTGAAGGTTTATGTCCTTGGGTAAACATTGCAATCTCCAGTAAAGGGCAGTGGTGAACAGAGTAGCTTACTCTGTGGTTACTGTCAAATGAGCAGGAAATGGGAAACATGCCCTTGGCAAGCTGGGTCAGGGCAATGATGCAGCATCAGCTTCCTCTCCAAACACTGCTCTCTCATCACGTGGGTCGGCCTGTCTCATTTTTACTTCTCTAAGAGAGAGCTTTTTCTGAAGAAGTGTCACTACCGCTGCTCTACAAGCTGGATCTTGTCTTTCCTAATGACAAGAGGACCTTATTCTTCTGTGAGGCAGCAGCAGCTGTTTTCTGGCTGGGGGAGCTGGAATTCCTTTCCACTGACAGAAGAGTTTGTGTTTTCTTTCTGTGGGAGTTATCTCTTTGAGGCGTGTCTGGCTTGATCCATCTGGTTTTTCCTTTTAGTTGCAGGATTCATTGACTCCTTGATCTACCACTCAGCACGTGCCATCCAGAAGAAAATTGAACTTGGGAAGACAACGTAAATAAGCAACAATATCACCCCACAAAAAAACCGTCTAAGAAGAACTAAACACATTTTCTGAAACACAAGTGGTCTTCTGAGTGCACAGGAGAAGAGGTTTGGAATCACCAGATTGCCCTGACCGCTCTTACGTTACTCTCCCATTATTCTTCATTGGCATTGATTTGTAGATGGAACTGCTTGAACCTTGCTGCTATAAAGATTAGCCACCTTGTCTGGCTGTGCAGACCCTACTGTAAAAACCCTTTTGTGTCAGTCCATGTTCATCCGGTTCCTCCCTCCTTCCCCAGGGAGATGCTGGAGATGCTGCATTCTGTTTGCCTCCAGGAGTAGCGTGTGAGACCTGGAATGGACTGAAGTTACCATCAAATAAGCTTTCTTGCAACACCCATCTAGTTTTTTTATTTTTTCTTAAGAATGTTTGTGAGCGTGCTGATGCTGCATGCTAGACCTCTGTGAAAACCTGCTGGACCTCAGGTGCTTTCCTTCCCACTGTCCTGGGCGGCGTGGGCAGACCCAGCTCTTGGGATGTGCGGATTGTCCTGTGGGCCGTTGCAGCTGCTCCAGATCCCTCTTCTTATGAAAGATGTGAGTTGGTATTTCAGCAAAAAACAAAGTGTTTGACTTTTTAATTGATTTTTTAAATGGGATTGTGTTTTTCATTTTCCCCTGTTTATATTTTGAAATAAATCCATCCTCTGTGTGTTTTGGTACAGCATTTGGAAGAATAATTAAATTATTTAAACTAACCCTGGTACTGAATTGGAAATTATAATTAATAAACCATACCTGCATTGTGGCTAAGTAAGTAGATAGCATGATGATTGTTGTTTGGTGGGTTGTTTTTTTCTTTTTAGTGATTTACACAAGTGAATAAAGTGCTTGGTATGTGAAATTATAGTGGGAGAAATTTGAAAATAATGAGGAAAAATAAACTATTGTTGATTCTTGTCTCAGTTTCAGGCAAAGCAGGTTCTTTACCCTTAAACCTTAGCTTTGGATTTGTTTTAGTATTGACTGTAAAGTCAGTCCAAGCAATTGGTTCAACAGTGCACAGTGAGTGTGACAGGCACGGGAACCTATATAGCAGGGAGAAAGCTATTTTGTAATCCATTTGAAAGTAGGTTTTGTCTGTGGTTTTACTTATTTGAACTTGGGTACAAACCAGGAAGTGTAATACCTGTGTTTTTTCAGTCAGGGAGAGAAGCAGTTTGAGTTGTGGAGGTTTGTGTGATTAATCACCAAGCTAGAATGCTGGGGGGGGAAAGGGTTTGTTAAACCAAAAACTGAACATTTAATATTTAACATTTAATATTTAATAAATCCATTGGGTCTGGATCACTTTGTACTTCTCTCGTGTGAGGAAGGGAACTTACTACCTATGTCTTTTTGTCAAGAACAAAAAGTGACCTGAAGTGCCTCAGTCACTCAGCAGAGCACTCAGCTTTGGGACTAAATTTGAAAGAATAATCGGGAGGGGCAAGATTAATGGCACTAAGGTAGCAAGACTTTAACCCACGGTTAAACAATTGCCAGCTCATCACTAGTCTTTGATAAGAAGGACAGTTCCTTGTAAAGCTCAGAAAAGCGTTGGAGGGCATCTCACAGGGCGCTGCTGAGAGAAAACAGAGGGAAAGTGAGGGGACAGATAAGTGCGAGACTTGTCCTCATTATGGGAAAGTGGATCTAATTGAGAAGAGAAACAGAAGACGTAAAGAAATGGAGATTCTACCCAGAGAGGCACAAAATGCCTGAAGCTAATAGTTAAGTAATACAGGCTTCTGCTAGAGAATGGGACCTTAGCAGTAGGAGAGACCTGGGGATTTTAATGGACTGAAAGCAAAGTGGGCAATAGCTATGGAAATGCTGAGTCTGATCATGAGTGTTTGTGATTGAAAGTAGGAAAAGATCCTGCTGACTCTGCTCTGGAGCAGAAAACCTTTGGGTAGCTCATTTCCAGAGTCTACAGTCTTGTTTTGTGGAATGGGGGCTGAGAGAGATTTTGCTCTTTTCAAAGCAGTAAGGGCTCAAAAAGTAAAGCAAATGTTAATAATAGATTCATGTGTGGTTTCAAGGTTTATTCAGCATAAGATCATTTCAACTGTACCTGATTCTGTCATCTTCTGACTTGGCACACCTCTATTTTTTTAAAATACTTATTTAGTTATAAAAAGACAGAAAGGGAAGCTACCACTCTCCCCCTGCCCAAAGAGCAACTATAAACCTCCCCCAAAAGCCGTCGGTGGGTGGAAACGTCAGTTCTGCGGTGCAGCCAGCCACCTTGGAGCTGCTGCCATCACCACGACCACTGTCACCCAGTGGCCACCTCCGGGATAGTGCCCAGCAGCTCATGGGCCACCTTCAGCCATTCTGTCCTTCCTTCCTCACCCAGCCAGTGTGGCCAAGTGCAATGTCCTGGTGCCCCGGGAAGTGTGGCACCCAGAGCACTCAGCCAGGGGGACAAGCACGAGCAACACCGAGACCCTGGGGATGGCAGGGTCAGAGCCTGGACACATGGCAGCACTGGGAGAGTGAAGCAAGCTGAAGGGCTGAGGGTAGCTGCTAGGGATGCAGGGGGGATGCCAGTTCCTGCGCTTCTGTTCTTCGGGAATACATCATTTGTAGAATGATATCCTGCCTTCGACTGCCAGCCTCTCAATGAGGCTGAATTCAGCATCAGCATCATGAACCCTTGTCCTGCGAAAGGCTCCGGACCAGCGGTTTTTCTCCCAGTAGTGGTGCCAGTTCCCATCCCTGTCTGCTCCGAAGCCGAACACGGAGACCTGCAGGCACACCAGCAAGAGCCATGGCTGCCTGGGCACTGGGGCAGCCAGGGAGCATGCAGAGGGGCAGCTGCGGAGGTGGCAGCATGGAGGCCAGTCGCCCTCCTCACCTGCTGACAGGAATGCAAAGCAAAGACCAGGGCCGTGAAGCCAGTGGAGGGGTACCGTCCGCGGTGCTGCATCCACTTGTCATGGATGTACTTGAGGAAAGCTGGGCTCAGGATCAGCACCTGAGTGGGGAGGGGAGGAGCCATCAGCTGCTCATGGTGCTGTGAACGGCCAGCCCCCACCACCAGGTCAGCCCTCCTGCTTGCCACATCCCACTGAAAAACAAGCCCAGAGGAGCCCTGCCTGCCCAAAAGGTGATGGAGCCCGTTGAACCTTTACCTTGTTGCTGTCTGCTTTGATGAACTGCTTCACTCTTGTGTACGTGCTGCAAAAGCCAGAGGAGAGCAATGAGTGTGGGGCTCTCCTGTTGCTGGGGCCTCTACTTTGGAGGCAGATGGTTTGTAGAAGGTGGCACCCGGCCCCACGATACCCTCAGACCTATGGGCTGGCCCAGCAGCATCCCCTGGCCTGGGTCTGAGAAGAGACACATCAAGCCAATGGCCTTACATTGGGGAGAGCCACCATCCCCACCCAAACTGCAGTGCAGAGGGATTCCAGGACCCTCACCCAGGGGCCCTTCATCCTGCTAGAACCATGGTGCCAGGGCTCCAGTGAGGCACCAGGGTCCCCAGGACCACCTGCACCACCCCCAGGGTCTCCAGTACAAAAGATGCCAGCCCCTGAAGCTGACGCACTGTGTGAGCTTGCCAGTAGAGAAGGCGCTGGCCACCCACTGCAGGTCCAGTGGCTTGAAGGGGATAAGGACAAGATGGACACCAGGCCCAAGGTCCACTGCACTCTCTGGGTACATGAAGTGATGGGTTGTTCTCATGCCAACGTCCAGCTCAAAACCAGTGATCTTTGCTCTGTTCATCCTAGGGAACAGCAGGAAGACATGTCCCAAAATGAAGGTGTACACCCTACTTGTCCAAGGCTGGCAGTCCCACCGGCCACCAGGTGACCTTGGTCAGCAGCAAAGGGAGGGTACATGGGAAACCCAGAGCTGGTGTGTTTCCCCTTGGGGAGGCTCCAGGAAGCAGGGCCAGCAGCACTCCCATCTCCTCACCCCTCCCCACCATTGCAGGGCTTAAGCTGGCAGATTTCACAGGATGGCCAGGTGCTGGGGAACACCAAGGTCCTGGGGAGAGAAGAAGGGTCCAAGCCCCTCTGGATCACTCACCTCAGCACGCAGTCGTGGGCATCGATCTGCAGCCCATGGCCAGACCCCTTCAGTCGCCCCGAGTTCCCTACCACTGCACAAGTCCTGCAGCGAGATGAGTCCCACACACTGTTGGTCACAGCCGGGAGGACAGTGAAGAGCTGTTGAATTATGTCCTGGAGTTGGATGCCATTTGGAGGACCCTGCAGGGTCTGGGAAAGCAAGGTCAGTGACAGACAGCATCAGTGCCACCCTGCCAGTACCCTCAAATGGGGGATGGAGCCTCACTCCTCCCAGCAGGGCCCTGGAACAGGTACAGAAAATCCCAATGGAGTATTTGGAAAAGGTTGCAGGACAAGGAAGAGGAGGGAAGCTGTGGTCCCTGCACCCTCTTTGTTCTCCAGCATATGTCTGACTTGACCTTGGCCCTGCCCCACTGCGAACAGATTTGAGGAGCCCAGGAAAAGACGCCAGCTCCTGCCTGTGTCCCTACTCACCAGCCACCACCGAACCACATCAGAGGAAAGCTTGTGGGCTGCAGTCATCAGCAGAGGCCCCGTGGCCATGTTGTGGCGGGCATTGAACCATGTGGAGCCATTGGTGTTGGTGGTGCAACAGGCAGCAGGGGTGTCAAGGAAGGAGGGAGCCCAAGGGACAGGGTCGCGACCATCTGTGGGGGCTCGGAAGCATTGCCACAGGACCAGCAGCAGGCACAGGGCCAGCACCAGCTGTGCGTACCTCTGGCATGGCATCCCTTATGCTACCTGCAGAGAGATGTCACAGGGACCAGTGGCAGTGGCTCCACACCCTCCCTCCCTGCTCAGCCTCCTGGAACACCCCTTGGTCGCTCATCAACCCTGCAAGCACCTGAAAAACCTGATACACCTTTCCTTTTCAAAACCATTCAATGGCTTTCTTGCTATGATCTGCTCCTGGCACCCTGACTTGGGTCCAGGCAGGGCCAGCTGGCAGCACGTGCCATTTGAGGAGCTGCTCTCTGCCTGCAAGGCTTCTAGAGACTGCAAGGTGACCCGCAAACAAGCGGCAAAGTGTCATCAGCCCGGCCACAAGCCAAACTCCAGCTCCCCATTCATCCCCCAGGCTGAATGGCAGCCGCTCAGGCTCCCCGCCGCCTCTTCCCACGCATACCAGTGTTACAGAGCCACCACCGGGCAGAGGAGCCCCTCGGCCCCTCACCAAGCCCACACGGACACCAAGCAGCTTCCCCAGCAGCTCCGGGGATTTGCAGCTTCATGGGCACCGAGTCATTTCCAGGAGGAAGGAGCAGGAGGCACTAACTGCATTCTATGTGCATGAACCTTTCTTAAACACTTGTACTGAAGTGATATTTCTGTTCTCCATCTAAAAGCACTCATGGAAAGCTAAAGTCAGAAGAAAAAAGGTTTTTTCATCCTCAGAAAGTTCACAAAGTGCTCAGCCTCTCATGACCTGGCTCCCATGGGCCAAGGCAAGAGTGAGGAGCAAGGATGTGTGGACAGTCTCCATCCCAGTGTCAGAAGCTAATGCAGCACGTTGGGGAGGGGGAGTCCCCTCTGTACCGGGAAAGATGGAGGAGAGAGAATCCCTTCCTGTCTTCATAGGAGCTCCCTGTGCTCCCCCTAGGTCTCCCAGGTGCTGACATGGGGCCACAGGTCAGCATCGGCTTCATTTCACTACGTTAACCATTTTATTGTGGCTCCTGCAGCACGGACATACCTGCCCACTGCAACATCCAACCAGTAACACACAGATCTGACCCACATGATGCACACCCAACAGTAAAACTGCTGCTCCTGTGGCTCGAGGAGATGAGGGATGGGAGGGAGGTTTGGACAATCCCAGGCGGCCCCCATGGGTGACACTCCCCTGCAAGCCTGCCCTTTCAAAAAGCAACTGAACCATCACCACTTCCTGAAGAGAAGCACAAACAAGCAGCCAGTAGAGTGCCGGAAACATAGATGTGAGTGGGCCCATGAAGGAAATGGCCACAAAATGCCCCACGGGCTAGAGGGGCACCTTGAAGGCCTCCCGACAGTCTCCCTGCTGGCAGCCAGGGGTGCCCGTGATTGAGTCTTTTGCCATCCTGCAGCAGCCACAAGTATTTGCCATGAGGGAGGCAAAAAGCGCCCATCTGACACACCGGTCAGGCCAGGAGCCAGCGGTTCCCCCCATGCTGGTTCAGGCACTCTTAGAGCCTCAGGGGGTTAATTAAGCCTCAGCCCATGGAGGGGAACAGGCTGGCTGGCAACAGCAGCAGCAGCAATTCCACTAAGCCTGGAGCCAGGGTCTTCAGGCAGCAGAGTGAGTATTTTATGAAGCTTTTTGAAGTCACCTGTTACCGGGGAGGGCAGGGCTCTGGACAGGCAGGGTTGAGCAGTCCCACCTCCCTGCCCGTGCCTATGTGCAGCCCATGCTCTGCAGACAAGACCTCTCCACCTGCACCTGCATTGCCCATAGTGGCTGAAACAACTCCCCCAGCCCCACACCTAGAGACGCCTCCACCTCGGGGTTCCCCAGCCCAGCCACAAGTCCCTGCAGCAGAACCATGCTGCTGCCACACTGAGTTGTACCGAGTGACCGCAAACCCATCCCCGTCCCCACTCAGCCCCAAGGGACACCTCAAGGAGCTCCCCAGCCAAGAAAGAGGCAAACCCCTGGTCCCCAGACAGCTCTGCCTGCATCCCCCTCACCTCCTCAGAGGAAGCGCTGCTGGGTACAGCTGGGCAAAGGTGACACTCCCAGGCTCGGTGGCCTCCCCAGCAACAGCCGCTTACAGGAAGAGGAAATGTTGTACTGTGACGTGGGCGACAACAGACCTCGTGGTGAGTGGTACCGTGAGGTCAGGACTGCTGTCCCTCCTCCGGCAGAACCCACCGCCCTGCTGTCCCAGTATAGGCCTCCCATGCAGCACAGCACTATGGTGGCCACCAGTCCCACTGGAGCCAGATGCCCTGGCCAGGATGCTCCTGCCCTGGAGAGAGACTCTTTGTCAGGAAGTGGAGTGACAGGACAAAGGATAATGGTTTTAAATTGGGAGAAGGGAGATTTAGATTAGATATTAGGAAGAAATTCTTTGCTGTGAGGGTGGCAAGGCACTGAAAAGGTTGCCCAGAGAAGGTGTGGCTGCCCCATCCCTGGAGGGGTTCAAGGCCAGGCTGGATGGGGCTTGGAGCAACCTGGTCTGGTGGGAGGTGTCCCTGCCCATGGCAGGGGAGTTGGAACTTGATGATCTTTAAGGTCCCTTCCAAATCTAACCATTCTATGATTCTATGATCCCAAGGCCAAATCAGGAACTTCATCATTAACATGTTCCTCCGAGGGTGGGAGAAGCTGCCTGGGGCAGAAGTCCCTCCTGCCGCTACAGGTCCTGCTGGGCCAGCTCAACTTCTGTTCAACACTGACACCAGCAACATGGAGTTCTCAACAGCCTCATGCATCCAGCACATCACCAGCTGGTTTCTTTTGGTCACCTGGATGGGATTTGGGCTCAGAGAGGACAGATGAAGGCTGTGAAATGTGCATCAGCAACCGGAAAAACACAGCCAAGTGGAGAAAAGCCATGCAAGCTAAACTATATTTTTTCAAAGGGAGGTTAGCCCTCTTTAGCATGACGTCTGTGAGGAAGTTTGGTGCCTGATGGAGGGCCAAAAAGAAGAAGGATCTAGAAACTCAAACCAGAACAGAGCACCAAAGAGCTGGTATCTATTGGCGTTGGGCTCATGGGGCCTCTCCACAACTGCTGTGCGGGCAGGCACTGAAGGAGTGATGCCCAGAGCTGCTACAGAGCACATTTTCTGGAGCACGTACAGTTAAACCCAGGTGGAAGGAATTAGGGGAAGCACAGGCTCATGGTGATGCTGGCTCCACAGCACTTGTTTGACTTTCCAAGCTCCCATCGCACACAGTCCTCAGCAGAAGTCCTCTTCCCAGGTGTGTGCACGCCAGCATGGCTCCACTTGCAGCTCTGTAGCCCTACAGGGCACTGCTCTGCTCTGCCATCATTTTCATCAGCAGAAGCAGAGCAGGGAGCACCATGGGCCAGGCAGAGTGGTCAGGGGAAAGGGGGAGCCGGGCTTTTGGCAGCAGAGTGACCTAGGGCTGATTTCTGCATGAGGATGTGGCTGGGGCAGGAGCACATCTGTGGAGCATGCAGATCACTGTGTTCTCCTGTTGCCTGGCCAAGGGAGAGCCTGGCACTCCTGATGGGCCACAGGAGGAGTAGGCTGGAGCTTAAGGTGTGGTGAGGCGGCAGAGGTGAGAGAAGCAGCACCAGGTGAGCTGGTGTTCCCAGCCTGGTCATCCCTGGGATCCTTGATGCAGAAGAGAGCTTGGTGAAATGCATTTTAAGAAGCTGATATGGTCTTCTTTCTCAAATTAAAGCAGCTCCTACTCGTTCAGCACGTGAACAAATGAAACAGGGAAGACTCCTTTCCTGTGAGGCTGTCCTTCAATCCACCCTTTCTGCAGGGAGAAAGAAAGGAAGACGTCCAGTGAGCATGGCACAGGGGCACTCAGGGGGCTGAGAAACTGGCCCCATAGCAGCTGCCTTTGGTAGCCAAGGACAAGGTGGAAGATGGAAAGAGAGATGCAGAGCAGATGACAATGGGTGCAACAGTTACGGGACAAAGGCAAGAGACAGATGGAGAGGGGATCATGCACATCCCACTGCTGGTCAGCGTATTCAGGTTCACTCACCCACCAGTCGCTGTCCTCCTTTTCAGACACCACAATGATCTCGCCTGTACGGAAAGTCAGTTCATCTTCCCGGTCAGCGTCACAGTCATAGAGAGCGCGGACCCTGTGGAGCAGCAGCCTGTTCTGCAAGCAGAAGAGAGCATCCTCAGGCCTCCTCAGCTTCATCAGACATGAACTAAAATAGCTCTAGTGTCTTGATCCTAAAGCCCCTGGCAAAGATGTGAGGAGCAAGGATGAGAGACTGGACTGTTTCCTGGGCAGAGGGTGGGCAGAGGTGGCAGATCACCTGCTGGGAGTCTGGGTGGGACAGGGATCCAGAAGACAGCCCCTTGTGCTTCCAGAGGCACCTGCTCCTCTGGCCCAGGACACGTCCAGTTGCACTGCCTGGGGTCCTGGTTCACAAGGCAGCTCTGTGCGAGATGTCAGTGCTGCTGCTCAGCACAACCCCAGGACCAAGCAACTCCAGCAATGTCCCTCTAATGAAAGAGCTCTGCCTCTGCACAGCTTTCAGTGGCAGAAGGGGCACAGAGAGGCAGAGCCAGTGTAGACACTGCACTCTGACCTGCCAACAACCTGGAATCATAAAGGAGGCTTCCCTCCAAAGGCAGTGGAGCCTTTTGGAGATTTTGTAGCGTTCAGCACCTGGCAGGGAGATGTCAACACCAGGGAGTCACAGCAGAAGTGCTGGGGGGCTGACTCCAGCTCAGTCCAAAACCAATCGTGGTGTTGGGCAGATGTGGGAGCTGAGCTGAGCTGAGCTGACCCTGGCTACTGGCCACCTACCAAACTGCTCTTCCAAGGAAGAAGAGGAGGGACATCCCAGGCATGGCCAGAACATGGATTTGGCTCCTGGAGGGACTGATATGGGCCAGGCTGTCCCACTTCACCGGGGCCAGGTGTGCAGAGCAGGTCTGTGGCACCTGTGACACAATCAGGCTTGTCATCTCCTCCCACCTTTCATCACAGTTGAATAGCAACCACCACTGTCAGGCAACAGAGTGCAGCGTGATCCTCCTCCACAGCCCAGCATGGGCAACAACCAGCCCATTGGTCTGGGAACTGGAAAGGGAGTGGTCTGGAGATGGGGTGGAGAGGGGCACCAGTGGAAGGGGACATGGCCAGGAAGCATAGGGACATAGGGTGGAGGCTGGGGTGAGAAGTATGTTAGCAGGGTGGGAGAGAGGGGCTGTGCAGCTCCAAGGTGCATCAAGAGCTGCCAGCACCAGGGGGAGGGTGCAGCTGCCATGCACTCCATTCCCCATGCTCCCAACCTCTCCTAGGATGAGGCTACTTCCTAGAGGCACCTGGAGGCTCCTGCTGGCCAGACCTCTGTCCCAGAGCACTGGGGATGCTCCTGGCTGCATTCACTCCCTTCTCAAAGGGTTGTGTTGTGCAAGCCACTGCCTCAGCCCCTAGCCTGTTACCCTGTCCAGGTGCTGAGGGGCATCTTTCTGCCACCTGTGGTAATAAATACAGTGCCTGGAAGATGGGGACAGGGTCATTCCATTCTCTGAATTCAGCATCTCCAACCACTAAACAAACCCCAGAATAATCCTGCCCTAGAGGCACTGGTGTCTAACAGCCAGGATGCAGGGAGTCCCCCTCATGCTCAGCCGTGGGTACATCGTCCTGTGCTGCAACTCCCACAGCTTTCCCAGCCCCACATCCAAGAAAGAGACCTCCTGGGTCTGATCCATGAACCACAAAGCCATGGCCAACCTGACCTCATGCAGGTGCTGGACTGCATACCTCCAGCAGGCCCTTCCCACCAGCGTGGTCTGGCTCCTTGCCCCTCTGGAGCCTGTTCTTTGGTTACCTGAAGTCAGGCTACTTGGGCTGGTCTGCTCAGGGCTGAGTGGTACCCAAGGTGCTGGCTCCGAGGATGTGCGCTTGTACTTGATACTCATCCTGCTTCCTGTGTCCTCAGCAAAGATGGATGAGCTGGTAAGGAAGGCTGGATATGCTCCCCGGGGAGCTAAACACAGAGCAAGAGCAGATCAGCTGGTGCTGAGCAGGGCCACTGGGGCAAATACCAAGGGGAGAATGGACACAAACACATGGGCAGAAATTTTCTCTTTCCTGTTCGCAGAGAAATGCATCAGGTTGGAAGCAGAGCTGGGACTGGCAGAGGAGAAGTCGGGTAGGACTTGGTGAGTCTCCCAGAAATCAGGTGGGATATGCCATGGGAAAGCCAGGCAAGAATGGTGGGAGCAAGTCTTGCCGAGGAGCAGAACTGCAGTGCTGCTCCTGTTTCTGCTGGCAGCTTTGTCTTCCCAGCCCTGTCTCTAAAGACATGCTCCTCCTCCTCTCCAAACTGCAGCAGCGTTTGGGAGGGGATGGCACATACTAATGGCATCTCAAGGGCTCCAAGGGTGAGCACATGCTGCAGTGCTCTTCAAAGAAGGGATCAGTGCTAAGATAGACCAGCACAAGCCAGCCATGGTCCCTTGAGGAGCAGAAGACAAAAGGGTGCCCTAGGGCACCAAACAAACCCCCACACACCGTTTGGGGCCCAGCTCCCTCCCAGACCATCCTGTGCCGATGGAGTCAGGCTGCAGCAGCTCACCCTGACAGCCCCTACATGACCCTGCCACAAGTTCTTACCTGCCTTTGCCTGCTGGGGTGGGGATGGAGGCATGTAGGAAGGGGCCGGTGGCACATCCAGGCTGCCGAGGTGGGCGGCTGGCAGGGGGCAGGTGCTTGGCCTGGGGGCAGCAGCAGGGAGAGGATAGCAGCTCCGGGTCCGGGCAGACCACTTCTTCACAGGACCCAGCTGAGGACAGAAGGAACAGGTTCAGCTGGGGAGGTGCAGGAGCATCCACTCCAGCAGAGCAGAGGCACTGCTGGCAGGGGCAGTGCCAGCATGCATGGCCCCAAGCCAGAGCCTGTCGGGACTTCACCTTCTCATCCAGGTCTTCATCACTCTCATAGATGTTATCTTGGCCCAGCCACCATTCATACTCCACGTGGACATGAGGGTTGAACTGATTGCTCTGGGCCTGCAGCAGCTGGGGTGCAGAGGAGCTCCCTGAGGACCCACCAGCACTGTCCTGCCCCACCAGCCCCACAGACAGCTGCTGGGCCCCATCTCCAACCACCTGCCCATCAGGGCAACGCCTGCAAGCTATGACAGCAAACCCAGCAGGGAATGGGTTTGAGAAAGTCTACAAACACACACATCAGGACGTGGCAGAAGCAAGGCTTGGACTCACTGAGGAGATGCACCCACCCCATGCAGCCTCAGTACAGCTCCAGGTCCCCCTGCTCAGGCACAGTGCAACCCCTGCCTGGTCTGTCCTAATCTGCTCTTCCCTGAGGGATTCCGTGACAGCAGGGCCAGCGCCTGCTGGACCCTTCCACACCAGGCTGGCACTGGAGACACTAAGGGGAGCGGGTGACCCTATGCACAGGTGCAGGTCCCCCACCATTTTCTGCTACTGGGACACATCTCAAAACCAGAGGAGTGATGAGACACAATATCTTACCAGCTCTTCACACAGGTTATGTCTCATCCTTCTGGCAACATCCAGGGACGTTTCTCCTGCTCCATTAGCTGTTCAGGGGGAAGCAGCAGCCTTGAACACCATTAGCCCACCCTATATTCAGCAAACTGAAGAGTAGTGCTGCATTTGGGGCATCTGGGTGTGGACAAGCTAAAAGGGATAGCTTAAACCCAGACCAAAGCAAAAGCTCAGGCCACTAAGGGATGCTGGTGGGGAGCTGAAGCAGAGGGCAGGAGCTGAGACACACAGATAAGGAGAAAAAGAACAGAAGTAAATCCTGATGACTCACAGACCAGGGACAGAAGAGCTTGGTCACTGCCAGAGCCTAATGGTTACAAAACCAGAGGAGAACTCCATAACCAGTACCTCTTGTCCTCTGCCACAACGGGGGGGGGGGGGGCAGATGCACTACATGAGTCCTGATGCCTGGTGGAAACACAGACCACCTGGACACCCAGGTCACAGTGCTTGCAAGCAGTGGTGTGATTACAAGTGCGGATAAGTGACAACCATTTTACTTAAGTATCACTTGAAACTAAAATCCCTTCCACTCCTGGGAGGTCTGAGAGCAAGACCTGTGATGGTGTTCCTGTAACTGCAACATTATTATTTTGATAAAAGCCCCTCCTTTGCAGAGCTGCTGCACAACTCTGACTGGGGAGGGGTGGGCTGGGGGGGACTCGAGTTGGAGAAGGGACTGGTGAGAGGTCTACACTCTGAGGGACCACAGAGCATCCCTAGATCAGTGGCAGGATCTGCACTGTGGACTTGAGAGGCTCAAGGTACCAGTGATAGTCCATAGAGACAGATCAGGCCCAGCAGGACCAAGGCAGTGAGAAATTCGGCTGCCAAATCACTGTGCCACTGTGGGACTTGCAACCAGCTCCTGCCACCACGCCATGGTCTCTTTGCTCTCCAAGGGGCTGCCACCACACTGCCTGGAGCAGGAAACAGGAGCATCTTAGGAACATTAGAGATTCAACACACCTACCAGCTTTGCTGATACCTGATGGTGGAAACATTTATGCCTCTCCATCTCACCCAGAATCCTAGTTTTAAAGTTCACTTCCGTGTTGTGAAGAGGAGATTCATGGGTAGCATAAATGTCTTCACCTGTGAACTGGGCTCCAGAATACAAGCACACACCATCTCTGAACCTGTGCTTTGGCAGCCCTCCCACCAGCTCTCCAGCTGGTGAAATGAGTCAATCGCCTGTTTTGGATCCTGCTGTGCCAAGTACATCTTTGTGTGGAAGAGCAGCTCAGGCAGTGTTTGTCTCGCTGGGCTCTGTTAGCTCTGTGAGCCCACTTTAGCACAGCCCACCTGTGGTTGCTCACCTGGGAGGGGGACAAGTGAAGTGGGGCAAAAGCACAAGCTCCCTGCGGTCAGAAGAACCTCAGAGCAAGCTCATTCCTCCCCAGGGAGCAGAGAGGAGCATCCCTATGTCCAAGCTGGAGAGCAAAGCCATTGTGGCTGTCCAAGGCTGGCAATAGTAGTAATCTGGCCACAGAGGGCCACATGCACCCCGAAACAGCTTGTGAACACCCCTGAGCCCAGAGAGCCAGTGTGAGAGTAGGGCATTTCACTAGACATGCAGAGAAAAGCTTGGGGCTGAAGCTGTCATTCTGTGGGCAGAGTCAGTGCCACCATCAACATGCCCCTCCCCAGCCTCAGAGAACTGTTGAGTGCATTAGCAAGACTAAGGAGATGTTTCCAGAGAAGACCTGAGAAGATACCCAGTGTGTACACAGAGTGGGGGTTCCCATGGCCACTCACTGATGGCAACATTGGCTTTGGCCTTCAACAGCAGTTTGACACACTCAGGTTTGTTGTGAGAGCAGCAATAGTGAAGTGGTGTGTTTCCCTCCAACGTCTGCTTTGCCAGGCTCCTGCTGCAGCAGAGAGTGGATAGTGTCAGCATCCCCAGGAAGAGCTGCTGGCCCCAGCCCCAGAAAACACTGCCTAGTGCTGGCACACATGTCCTTCTTCCCCCTTCGCCTAAAGGAAAGTTGTCATCGCCCCCATCACTCCGCAAATCAGAGAAGATGAGGGAACCTGAGGCCCCTTTGATCTCGGGGTAGTTACCCCAAGCTCAGCCCAAGGCACATTTGCTGGCAGGACTGCTGTGGTGATTTTTCTTTTTGTTGGGATCATTTTGGAGAAGATCATCAATCCTGCACCTTTCACTAGCATGGCTTAGCCACAACAAGCTGATTGGATACCATGAGCTTACCTGTTCCGGACAAGAAAATCAACAATATGCAAAGAGGTTCGATCAGACAACAGCACTGCCATGTGGAGAATGGTCTCCCCAGGTTCCTGTAACCAAAAGAAATACAGCAGGGATGAGACTGTCTGCCCACACCATCACCACTGCACGTCCTTTAGAGACTGTCCTTACACATTTAAAATCCCTGAGAGATGAACAGGTTTGACTGTCTCTTCAGAGTCATGACAACCAACGCTGGTGAAAACCTAGTTAACATGCATAGAAACGTGGCTCATGGCTTCACGAAAATTAATCAATCATGAGAATGAAGAACTGCCCACTGAAGGGAGAAGATCGGGTTCAAGACCATCTGAGGAACCTGAAGGCACATCAGTCCATAGGACCTGATGAAATCCATCCATGGGTCCTGAGGGAGCGGGTGGATAAAGTTGCCAAGCTGCTCTCCATTATATCTGAAAAGCCACGGCAGTCCAGTGAAGTTCCTGCTGACTGGAAAAGGGGAAATTCTTGCACTTACAGTAAGGACCAACACTGTGGTTTTACAGGAAAAAATGCTGCCCTGATTTTTCAGCCTACAGTGAGACTTGGATGTCCCAAGACATCTGCTCAGAAATTTACAAATAAATCTTGGCTACAAATTTGCATATGGAAATCCTTGGGCTTGTGGTTGTGACTTCTGAACCACACATGGCATGAGGAGGGCTATGGGGTTGTGGCCAGAAAATCTCCCTCTGCTGGGAAGTTCTGCACCCGGCTTGAATCTGCCTGTTGCTCCTGGCTCACAGAAGGGATCATTTTCATCAGAAAACACTGTCCCCTCCTGTGCACCTTATGGAGGGGAACCCTTGTGGACAGGCTGGAGAGGTGACAGCAAAGCTATTTGTCATATGGGCCCACAGGACAGGTGGCCATACCTGCAGAGGTGCCAGCACAGGCTCACTCAAATCCACATTCTCTGCATATGCTTGGAGCAAAGAAAATATGTCCTTGTCCTTGACGGCTTCTGGTAGGCTGGAGCACTGAGCAGTAGTGCTCCTCCTGGCATATTTCTTCTCAACATACTTGGAAATGATGAAGTTCTTCCGAAAGGCCCTGGCAGAGACCAACCAAATGAGAGTTAGGGGACACAGAGCACCCTGGGATCACCTCCCTCCTCTCCTGCTGCCCCAGCCACCTTCTCTCTCTCCTTCAGATCTGTGAGGAAGTTCAGCACCTTTCCTCTCTCAGCCTCTCATTCTGCAAATTCCTCTGCAGCAGCATGCACAATAATTCTTACAAAAGACTGTGGTTTTCTTAAAGCTTCTTCTCCCGCAGTTATAGAATTAAACAAGAACTTGACTTTCTTGCATTTAAAGTGTGAGTTCTGCTGTGACTGGGGGCGAGGGCCCCTGCACCCACCATGGGAAGCCAGAACCAGCTCCCCATCTTTATTTCCAGCAGGGATCCCACCACCTCCATCCAGCACCCTGAGGTCTTGTGCTGGGAGGGAAGGGGAAGGGTTAGTGCTTCTCCCCCTCTCCCAGGCACTCATTGCTTTCCAGAAATCCCCTCTGTCACCTTTGTTTCAGGATGAGGATTCCTGACCCCTCCATCCCTTCCAGGTGGGAGATGCTGAGGGGGATTTATATATGATCCTGGTGATGTTTTCCACTCTCTTCTCCCTTCCCTTCCTCCCCAGCCCTGACCTGACCTTTGCCTTTTGGACCCCTCTGCCCTCACAGTTCAGTGCTGGGCTCAGTTCCTTGATGGTAAGAATTAGGGGAAAGGGCAGAAGTCTCACAGACCGGGAAACACCACATGGCATGAATGGGCCAGGACTATCCTTAGGTCAGGAACAGACAAGGACTAGCTGTGTAAGCTGGGTCTCTCCCTCTGGAGAGGTCGAGCAAAAGTGCTGATCGGCCAGAGCATCTGGGGTGGCCACAGGCGCTCTGTGGACAAAGGAGCAGGTCCAAACAGAAGAGGCTATTGAGGAACAGCTGAATTATTAATGTCATGCAGTATCAGTTTCCCCAGCATCCAAGCAGAAGGCTAGATCTGGGAACCTTCAACATACTGTTTCAATTGTATTTTCCTGCTCTCCCAGCTCTGTGCTGGTCTCTCCCTGCCAAGTGCAGTTCCTTGTCCACCTATTCACTGCAAGGTAGGTCCACACTGTCTAAACAGTGCCCTAATCAGGACTTGCATGCCTGTAATAAAACCTGATCATGCCTAATCTGCCTGCTCTCCCGTCTCCTGACAGTCATTCCCTGACAATAAGCTCCCCAGCAATATGTTTCCCTCAAGACCTCTGCTGCACCCAGGTTTACGATAGAAGCCCCCAGCTATTGCTGGTACCAGCCATGCCTCCCCTGCCTCCTGCAGAGCCAAGAAGTCGCGGTACTCCAGGATGAAGGATGGGGATTCCCGCATCTTCCATAGATCCTTGCTCAGTGCCTGCACTGATCCCACCAACACTCTGTGTCAGCCATCAGACACAGTGAACTTCTTTGCACCACAATAGTCCCTGTCCCCTTTCCCATTCCACCTCCTGCTCCTCCCTGCCCTGCTGATGTGCAGCCAGGGCCATCCTGCTCAGCAGCTCCACTTACTTCTCTTCTTGCCTTTTCCTTTCCAGCACAAATTCCTCAATCACTGTCCTGTCTTCAAGGCCAATCTTTGAGCTGTCCTTCCTGACTCTTCCTCTCTCCTCTCCTTTACCAAACCTTTCCTGCTGAACTTGATGAAATTTCTTCTAAAGAGAGTTTATGGTATGGAGAGGAGATTGGGCAGTGCCATGTGCCTGGCCACTGCAGGAAGCACACAGGACCACAGAGTGTGTGCTCACGGATGAGGGACATGTATCTAACCTCCCACAAAAAGCAGCTCTTGTAGAGCAACTCACATGTCACTGTGCACTGTGGGCTTCAGGGAAAAGCTGGGGAGATTCGCCTCCATGATGTCGTTGAAGCCAGAGTTGCCGATATTTCTCGCCAGCTGCAAAACAGCCAAGCCAGAGGTGACATGCAGCAGCTCTGCACATGTGGCAGCAGGAGAGGGAGCTCCAGGCTGAGATCCTGACCAGGTATTGAGGGTATGTCAAGGGGTGACAGGATGTGTGTGCTCACTGGCCAGAGACTCTGCCCTGATTCCTGCTGCTGAGCTTTCCCATCTCCAGCAACACAACCAGCCCCAGAGCCAATTCTTGGGCTCAGATACGGGCAAGCAATGATCCCTGCCAAATGCTCCCACCCCATCCTGTGCCCTGATGCCCACCAGCTACCAGCAGCTCCCACAACAGTCCTATCAAACCCATGACCACCTGGAGCACTGTGGCCCTAAAACAGCCTCATGCAAGGTTTCCAATGCCCTACCTGCCCCCCACTCTGTTCTACCCGAGTTCAAGCTTGGCCCTGCTCCACTGCTCCCCTGCACCAATGGACATAGATGGGGGAAGGGGACTGAGACAGATGACCAAGCAACAGCAAAATGACTCCCCCATCTCTTCACCAAAGATTCCTGCAACAATAATCACAAAGCCCTGGAATTACAGATGGGTATGGGTTAGTTTAACAGCTGAAAAACCCACTGAATTAACATAGTTTCAGGAAGGCCACAGCAGAGGCAGAGAGAAGCTTTAGGATAGAGCACACTGGCAGCATCATACCAGCAATTCAGAAGGTGCCAGCTTGTCCAGAGACAGTGACTGGATGTGGGAGAGGTGCACACCCATCTCCCCGTGAATCCCAGAGCACTCAATGCAGATCAGGATGCCCAAGTTAATGGAGAGCCAAGTGGGATCTGTAGAGACAAGAATGGCAGATTCATGCACATCTGCTGCTTCTCCTCCCCACCACCCTGAGGGACAAGCTCCACAGCAGGACAGAGAGGAAGGGCAAGATCCCAGATGACTGTGGGTCTCCAGGAGCTGGATGCCAGAGAACAGGGCAAAGCTCTGCCTGCCCAGAGGGAGAAAGCATGGCAGCCCTGCAGCCATGGGCTGGCTCTCACCTGGGGCCAAGCAGTCACAGCACCTTCTGTTCCCAGGCATGCCTCTGACCTCCTTGATGATGACCTGCGTCAGTTCCTCCAGGCTGCTCTCCCCTCCACCTTGTGTCTTGCTGAAGGCCACATTCAGAGCCTCTTCCTTGCTGTTGCTGAGGACGGACACCCAGCTGCAGGGGCAGAAAGGGGCTCAGGAGTGAGGTCCCATGTAGTTGCACTCAGGCTGCAGGGCGAGGAGAGCAGCAGGGTCTCATCCCACTGCTCTGCCCCAGCCTGCACAGTAGCACCCTCTTCCTCCCCTCCCAAAGGTTCTGCATTGGACTCCAGCAGCAAACTGGGTGCCATCCAGCTCTATGTCCTGCTCATAGCTGGCCAGCTGCCCCAGAGCACCCAGGACACAGTCAGAATGGGAAGGGCATCCAACAGGGAGCTGTAGTGTGCTACTCAACTAGCCAAAGAGATGTGTCCTCATCAGCAGCCAGAGGAGCATTTTTTGGTCTGCAGCCAAACACACTCGTGGCGGTACTTACGCAGCACAGTCCTGCTCATCCTCTGCCAGGAAGCGGTATGTGCGGTTGTCTGAAACACACAGAGCCAGTGTCCTCCAGGCATCCCACTTGCCCATCTCACTTGCCAGGCTCACGGCAGGGCACAACTCACCTGAGCTGGACTCAGCACGGCCAGGAGAAATCCCAAGCCTGGGCAGCTGGGGTGACAGTCATCTCTGCCTCACTCAGTCCCTCCCCAGCACACCCCAGGCAAAGGAACCTGCTCCCGTACCAGGAACAAGGGATGCTGGTGTCAGCTAAGCTGCAGCCTGGGAACTACACTTGTGTGGTGCCCACACAGCCTGCACTGCCCTGTGGCAGTGCTGCCTCTCTCAAAGCCAGTGTGTGCATCACTACTCCCAAGCAGAGCTGCCTCCTGGCACAATTTCCCAGGGTGATCCCCCTCAAGCTGCAGAGTTTCCCCTCCTGCCTGCCCCTGCTGAGTCTCTGAGTCTCTGAGTCTGAAGCAGGGCCACCTCTCTGGGCCCCTCCCGGAGGAACCACAGGGCAGGCACCAGCACTCACAGGAAACCAGATCGAAGCATTTCTTGTCATCCATGTTTGGCTTCACCTGGCAGGTCAGTAAATTCAGCTTGGCTGGTGGGCGGTTGAGCTACAAGCAGAATGAGGAAGCATCACGGGGCTGTGGTCCAGTGGTGACAAGCACCGCCTGGCTCTGCAGACAGTCATGGATCTGTCTTGTGCCCAGCCCTTTGTCTTCGGCTCTGCTCTCAGGTGCAACGCAAGAAATAGAAAGATGGACCTTTTCTTCCTCAATAGCCATCCCATGCTTGGAGTCAGGTCCCTTGGCCCATGCACCTGCACGCGCACAGGCATGTGAGGACCTCCCATGTTTGTCTAAAGCTCTCTTGCACTGCAGGGACTGAAGTCTCAGAAGAAAGCTTCCCTACCAGTGCAGCCCAGCAAGGCAAGTAACAGGCACGAGGGCTCTGATGAGCCCCAGGAAGCCAGCACTACGTCTGGCAGTGGCAGGCTCTGCAGACCTGCAGGGGTGGGTAACAGCTCCCAGGAAGGAGCAGAGCACAGTGGAAGAAGCAGTTCTTACCACTCCATGAGAGATGGTCAGGTAGCCATTGCTGATGATGCATTTCCTCTTCTGCCAGACTTTTTTCAACCTGGAAATGAGCAGAGGATGAGCCCAGAGGACATGCATACAGAGGAGAAGTCCTGCAGTGCAGCACAGCGCTGGCAAACACAAGAGCCATGCAAGGCACAGCAAAGTTCTCATCAGACTTGCTGGCTGGTCTGCCACTGGTGGGGTCTGTCCGTCTTGGTCTGTTCTGGGCTGAGAAGAACCCATCATATGGCATAAGACAGACTTATGCAGACAGGCAGCACAGCTGCCATGGAGGTGATACAGGTGTAGAGCACCAATAAGGGCAGCAGGACCTGCTAGCAGAGCATGAAGCCCTTTAAAAAGCTCTCAGCAAACATCTAAGATCATCACCTCAAAACTGCTCCCAGGCTGGTTTTCCTGTGCCTACCATTCAGGGTAGACCACAACACAGGGGAAACGTGGAAGAGATACACCCAAAAGAGGAGAGTCTGAACTTCACTCTGCAGTGAAGGAGACTCCTGAGCCCCAGTTCATCATTTTCTGTCCAGTTTCAGATTTTTCTAGGACAGTCCTGTCCAAGTGTGCAAGTCTCCCAGTGCGGGAGCCTTGTTATTCCCAGCACACATCCTCCCATATACTGGTGGGAGATGATCCTCTTTCCAAAGACAGTGGAGTGCTTTCCAGGAGCTCAGGGTCTGGCTCCTGGGAGAGGGGCACAGGATGGCTGCTGGCTTTCTCCTCCCACTGGCCACCAATGCCACCTCCAAGGCATCACTGACCCATGTATCTAATTCACACAACATTTCTTCTCTTTCCCCTAATTCTTACCATCAGGGAGCTAAGCCCAGCACTGATCTGTGAGCAGAGATGATGGAAGGGGATTCTGGAAAGCAATGAGTGCCTGGGAGAGGGGGAGAAGCACTGACCCTTCCCTCCCAGCACAAGACCTCAGGGTGCTGGACGGAGGTGGTGGGATCCCTGCTGGAAGTAAAGATGGGGAGCTGGTTCTGGCTTCCCATGGTGGGTGCAGGGGCCCTCGCCCCAGTGCTCACAGGACCTAAGAGGCAGCTTCAGGGAGATGAATGCCCTCAGAGTTAAAAGATGGGCACAAGTTTCCCAGAGGTCTGTATTGAAAGCTGTTGGAGGATGGGACAGTGTCAAGCACACTTTCATGCATGCTTGTCCTTCTCCTCTTGCCTTGTGGACACCCCAAGGAGAGAAGGTTTCTCTGGGTAAGCCCTTCTCTGCCCCAGGTCACCAAAGCACAATTGAAAGGGACATGCTGGATCCCAGCTTACCCATTGCTTTTCTTGAAGAGGGTCCCCAACTTCTCTGTGCCGTACTGCTTGTTCCCCTGCAGCTGGTGCATGCTGTATCCTACGTGCTTGTTCTGAGGGTCCTGGCAGAAAGACAGAAATAGCAGCAAGGCCCTACCGCATCAACAGCAACCAAGAGCATGTCCTCACAGAACTGCCAGGTTCCCTGTGCTCCCCCAAAACTCACCAGAAACCCCACGGTTTTCTGCATCAGCAGGCAGACTTTATATGAGCAGCTGCCATGCCATGCTCTCTACAGGCACCGCGCTGTGGTCCCTTGGAAGAAGGATCAGACTTTACCTCTTTCTGCTCCAGCTGCAACACTGCTTTCAGCTGACCTCGAAGGGAGCAGAGCTGCTTCTTCTCATCCTGCCTGATCTTCATCTGAAAGGTGCCAGAGGACAGTGAGCCGCTCACATGGCAGCAGAAGGCTCATGCCTCAGCTGCAGCATCCCACTCCTTCTCCTGGGTGCAGCAAAGGTCCCCCACACTACCCTCTGCCCTCCCCACCTCCATCTGTGGGATGCATCGAGCCCCATTCCTATGGTGGGAGGTTGCCTGAGTGCCATGGTATGTGGTATGTGCAAGAAGTGGAAAACCTCACTGAAGGGAGGGAGCAGGCACATCCCTAATGCCAGAGAGCAGTCTGCATTTTTCTGAGAAAACAGCTGTTTGCAGCTCTCCACAGTGTAAAAACAATCAACAGTTCAAAGGTCATCATGGTGTTTGCATTTTTTCCCCTTGGTAGTGTCACTAATCAAAGTAATTTAAAGGTCTCCAAGCTATCAAAAAAGTTGACGGAATTTCTCCTTGCCACCTGCTCAGTCCAGCCTCAATCTGCACCCAAAGACAAAATCACCTCCGTGTATCTGCTGGCTTACACAAATGCTGCTGCCCAGCCTGTGCAGCTCACATGTCAGGTCCCTGCTCCTCGCAGCAAAGTCCCTGCAGACTGCACTGGGGGCTGCTGCTGCACAGCAGGAGTGTGTCCTGAGGTTTATGCCCTCTCTGACACACGAATCACAGGCCGGCAGCTCTGTCGACATGAGCACGTTCAGCAGCGTTTCTCTCTAACCACGGTTTCCTGATGTAGCAGCTCTGTTGTACAGAACTGAAGTTTTAGTTTTTCTTAGGGTGCAAGTGATAGAGTAACAGTTGAAAATTAAGCAACACAAGGAAATTACCCCATGCCCAGAGGCTCCTGAGCAAGTCCTGGCCTCCAGAGGCCTGGCGAGTGTGAAAAAAGAAAACCTCAGTGTTCACCGCTAACAAAATGATCTAGAGGAGCACAGCTCCCCCCCTGCTCCGCTTCGCTGGGGCAGTCACAGCCCACAGAGAGACCCTGATAAAGTCCTGGGCACCATCCCCTCATCTGCTGAAACTGCAACATAGGAGAGAGCTGATATGGTGGTAGTGCAGTGTGGTTGTTCCCAGCACATTTACCAGACCTATCAGGAGGAGACACCAATGGGTTGGTAGCCCTCTAGACCACCATATGGAGAGCCCCACCACAGTGGCAGCATCTCACAGATACTTTCCACAGAGGATCAGGAGCTTGATTTTCCCAGGAACAGGACAGCATGATGGTTATGGCATTTTGACCATAGTTTTCAGCTAAGTCCCATGACAGGTCTAGGTAGGTGGTGGGATGCTCTCAACGGGAAGCCTGGGCCCTCCTCTGAGCTGACCTTGACCTCACTCAGTCTTCTCAGGGCACTGAGCTCTGCTGCTCACTCCCTCATGTGCCAACAAGCACTCGGCTCCCCCTTCCCCTCCTGCACTGCAACTGATGGTGCCTGTCAAGGTCTTCTGGCTTTTGCCATCAGCCAGAAAACAAACTTATTTTGCCCAAATAAGTTTTGCATCGGATGCTGTGCTCAGCAGCCAGATCTCACCCCAGCTCTGTGAATTTTTGGAATCGCTCACGCATTTAGCTTCTGAACATCCCAGAGCTTAACTCTGGACAAGTGAGGAAATCATCCTGCTGCCCCAAGAACTTTCTTTAATTTTTTGTTTTGCCTTTAGTTTGATCCCTGTCTGGATGCAGGGTTCTGTCCTCTCTTTTAACTGCTCGGTATGAGCCCAGTACAAGGTACAGCCTTCCTACACAAACCTCTCCCCCTTTGCCCTTGCCCCACTGACTGATGCCTGTCACCCAGCCACCATGACCCATCACAAGCCTCCACCAAATCTTTGCTTTCAGTGTTTTGCACAGACTCAAAGACTCTTGCACCCCTCATGCCACCACCTGTGGTGACAAATGATATGGTGTTGCCTGAACTGGGGTGAAGATCCTGTAGGACCATGATGGGGATGGCCCCCCAAGCCCTTGGACTGCATCCCCCCCGACTCCCCACCTCTTCTCACCTCTTCCAGGCTGTTCGCAGTGGCCTTGCAGCGGCACAGGTGGCTGGCAAAGGCAGAGGTGGTGGGTGAGCTGAGGTCCTCCTGTGCACACTGCACAAAGTCACGCACCGAGATGAGGACCACCATAGTGCCGTGCCGAGGTCTGCGGGGGAAAACCGGGAAGGGGAACTGCCAGCAGGAGCCCCAGTGGCGCTGCGGCTGGGCAGGGGACAGGGGTGGAGGGCTGGGGTCACGCTGCTACCAACAGCGAGGGCAAGAGGGAGTCCCTCACCTCACACACCCACACCCCAGAAAGACACCCCCCCTTCACAGTGTGCACACACTGACACACACCAGCACACCCAGGCACAGAGCAACACAGCCATAAATTATACACAATACACAATTTTAAACTGAAGTATCTTGAGGAAGCCTGAGGTTCTGAGCTGCAGGAAGCCCAGCCTGATGCAAAAATGTAGCTGAGATGACTGCAAGAGCCAAGGAGGGCTTGGGACTGTGTACTGTGGACACTGGAGCACACTCACCTTGCCGGTATGGACCACCACCACAGAGGTGTGCTGGGATGCACTGGGCACCGTTTGCAAAAGCTGAGGGTGAAACTGTCACACCCCAAGGCCCTGCTCCAGCGCCACACAGGTACTCCATGACCTGAGCCCTTTGCAGCCAGTTTCGCTCCCCTCTGCAGCCCAAGGGTCCCCTGGGGAGAGACAGCTCCCCCTTTGCCATTCTGAGGCAGCTGAACTGCAGCCCCCCTGCAGGAGCACCACATCTGCCCCACACTCACACCTGGCTTCAGGTTCTGCCAGAGTCCTCACCTGCTCCTTAGCTGTCTGCCTGGACCTGCCCAGCTAGTTTTCTCCCCAAAACTTACTCTACTCCTGCCCCATTCAAAAGACAACCAGCATGTCATCTTCACTATAAAAACCCCTTGTCAGTTAGTTTCTTCGGAAACGCAATGGTCCCTCTGAGCATCATCTTCTGCACCAGAATGAGACCCCTTAGGAGGCATCTGTCCTGTCAGAACTCAGGGTGAAGGACCTCCACTTGAGATCAGACCATGTCAGGGCTTGCCTGTGCAGAAGACAAGGAACTCTGGGACACGAGAGACTGTGCTGAGAAGAAGTCTCATTTAATTTACATCAGCCTAACACCACAATACTGATTCATGCTGATGTGCCAGTGCTGTGCCATCTGGGAGAAAGGGCAAAGGGGCATTAGAGCAAGGACTGCCTGCAGCAGGCTGGTCCCCAGCTTCAGAAAGCAAATACAAAAACACAAGCAGCATGGGAGAGAGCAGCCAAGGAGCTTTTATTCCTCTAGAAATTAAAAGCCAAAACAAAGTTTGAAGCAAGCCGAACCCAACCCAGCACATGCAGGAGAAGCTCTTAAGCAGCTTGTAAGGAGGGACAACCAGAAAGTCTGTGTCCTGGGGAGTGCTACCTCAGGAGCTGCTCCTGTGTTCTTGGCATGGCAGGAAGCTCATGGCTACCTTGGCTCTGTCATCCTTTTCCCTGAGGAGCTCCATTCAAAGGTGTTCCAGGTCCCACCTCCACCAGGACCATTCACCAGACCTGCCTGCCCCTTGTACAATGCGTTTTGAACTCTTCAGACAAAGCCGTGGGAAGTGCCAAGTGCTGTCAAGCTGGGGCATGTATAGCTCTGTATGTCCCCTTCTCTGCCAGAATCTGGCATGAGATGGTTTCAGCTGCCATGTCTATGGGGACAACCCCAGCAGATTCTGATTTCTCACCCTCTCACAGCCCCACAAAAATCAATATTTTTTTTCCCAAAGCTGTAACTGTCCTTCAAGAAGTTTGCCTTTTTTAGTAGATTGGTTACCTGTTTTCTTAGCATATCATGGGTACTTAGCATGAAATGTAACTCCCCAAAGGGAGGCCCCTTCTGCAAGTCTCTCACTCTGAAGGTTGCCTCTGCACCTGCAAGATTTCCTTAAAATTTCTGGTCCAGTCTCAAATCCTTCAGTCATCCCTGTCCTCTGCTGGAAAGCATTTATCCATTGATGATCTTCTCACTGATGTATCCAGGCATGGTGTAGATCAAAAGAACCAGGAAAATGGTCAGAATAGCGACAATGAACAGCACAATTATGTACTTCTTGTACCGCTTCCAGATAAAGAACACAAATGTCTTCATGGGATTCACAAACCAGTTGAAAGAAGTTTTTGGCCGGCTGGAACAGGAAGGGAGGAAAAGATAAGCACAGGTTCAAACCCACAGAGCAGCATGTTGGTCCCTCTGCTTTGGTGCCCTGCCACCCTCATAGGTTGCTAGACCCTCATGCTGTTTCCAGACTGGATCACCCTAGGGGCTGGAATAACTACAGAGCCTGTGATAGTGCAGGAGACAACAGGACCTGAGCCTTGGGACAGCCCCTGCAGAGCTGTGGCTCAGAGGTGCATTCACATGGTTAAACCAGAGCTGCTCTTTTTTACAAGAACAATTATGGCATAGCTGCCTTGAGTACATAACGGAGATCAGCCCGGGCCCTGGTGCTAAAGCCACAGCTCCTGCTGGACCCACTCAAGCTCTGGGAAGCCCCAGCAGCCCCAGTCTTGCAGACCCTACCACCCAGGGCTTCATTGATTGCTCTCCCCTTCCTGACAAAATGCTCCCCTCCCCAGGCAAAGAGCTGCTGCAATCATGGCACCGCCCATCCGTATTAAAGGTACAGATACTCACTCGGGCTTTTCCAGGGGTTCAGGCTCTTTTCGGCCCAAACCAACAGGACTTTTCTCAGCCTCCTCCACAGTCAGCAGCTGGAGTTCTGCTTCCACCTTACCCTGGAGGGGGAACATGTCTGAGCCCCAGCCACACGTGCTGCTTCACTGACCAGCCTGCTGACCACACACCCTGCCAGAACTGGACCTCTTTTTCCCAGTTCCACTTACAGATGCTCAGAGCAGTAAATTTTCTTACAGGCATTAGCTACAGAGTCTCTCACTTTGGCAGTCAGAGGAAACTGTGGCCTGGACAGAAACTAACTGTTCTGGAGACAAGACACAGTATTGTAATGCATTCCCCAGCTACTGGGATTTGTCTGCAGCCTCCCACACTGGCACTGAGCAGAACTCACCCTTGGGGACCAGGAATGGTCCACTAGCAGGACCATGAGCAGCAAGTCTGCCCTGGCAGAGTTGGCGGCTGCCTGTCTGTGGTAGGCAGAGACCCTGGGACAAGCTTTTGCTGTTGTCCTGTCTGGTTGATGGTAAGCCATGTGCTTCTTGCTTTGGTCCCCTCACTGAACACCGCTATATGGGAAGCTCAGAGGAAGACATGAAGTTGGACACCCCTGCATGCCACCACAGCTGGCAATTCTGGGTAGTTCAAGTTCTGGACTTCCAGCAGATAGGAGAAGTCTCCAGGACTGTGCACAAAGACCTGGGCAACTGCATCATTGCTGCCTCTGTAGGTTATGTGCATGCAGGATAGGTTGCCATGTTAAGGTAGAGGCAAAACACTGGCTCTCTGCTCACCACCACTCTGCCAACCTGTGCCACTCCCTGCCTTACCGTCAGGAGGTACTTGTTCCCACTAGGGTCTGTGAACTCCATGTCCTCTGGTTTAACTGAGTTTCTCCACTTCTTTTTCTTCTTCTTCCGCTTGTCCTCCCTCTCCTCTCTCTCGTCATCTTCTTGATCTTTAAGTTTGATGAAGGGCCACCAGCCCCTCATGCGCTTGTTTCGGAAGATGGAGAAGCGAGGCGTTGCATTCTCCTTGGCCATCTTGACAGTGCAATGCTCTGAGCTCTTGGATGCCCGCACCATGTCATGCAGCTTCAGCTCGATGGAGCCTATAGGCACAGTGAAGAGGAGTGCTCACAGTGCAATTCTGAGGTCAGCCCCACACACCATTTGGCTCCCTGTCTCAGACAGGTTCCCACAACCATGAGTAGGTCCCAGATGCTGCAATGATCTAGCAGAGGCCTGCACGTTTACAGGTGGAGAACTTGAACCTCAGCATAAGAAAGAGTTAGAGACTAAGAAGCAGAAGCCTCGGGTCTTGTCTCATCTCTGATGTGGCCAATTTGGTTTGCATGTGTTTTCCACCCCTTTAATATGTCGCACCCTGCTCTCCTCACATGTCTAAGCTTCTCTTCCCTTCTTATTCCTGAAAATGTGAATAAAAATTATAAAATCTGATAAAACTTTTAAAAGTTTTGACTCTGTCTTACATCTGAAACAGCCTCAGTTAATTTACCTGCTTGGCCTTGCAGCCCTGCCCTCCTTGGAAGGAGCTCCTGTCCCACTCTGGCACTGAGCCCTTGCAGCAAATCAGTCTTACCATGTACTTGTCTGTATTGGCAGAAGCATAGCCAATGTGCTCAGCTCCAGGGAGGCTGCACCTGCATACAGTGCCCAGGTTTGGGCTCCAACACAACTAACTAGAGAGAGTGCAGTGGCTGAGATGGTCGAGTCTATAGTATGTGCCATAGCAGGATGGGTTGAGAGATCCATGCATGTTCAGCCCAGAGAAGAGAGGTCAAGAGAGAGATCTTACTGCCTCTCTCACAGCCTAAAGGAAGCTACAGAGCAGATGAAGCTAGGCTCTTCTCAGAAGTGGATGATGAAAGCACATAAGGCAACAAACTGCTGCAAGTGAAAAAAATTGAGAATTACAAAGATGGTGCAGCCAGGAAAAGGGGCCCAGAAGGGTGCTGGGATCTTCATCCTTGGAGATACTCAAAACTCACACAGACAACCTGACCTACACTGCATCTAGCCGTGCTGGAGCAGGAGGTTGCAATAGAGACTGTAGAAGCCCCTTCCTGCCTAGGAGTTTCTGAGATTGTACATGCCAGGAGTCATTCGGATTGCTGTCTAGGACTTTTTTCAGTGCCTAAGTAGCATGGGTGAACCAATCACCACTAGAAGTGCCTCATGGAGGTAAAGTCCTCTAAATATAGCACGGAAAGTTGATGAATAAAGACAGGTTTATGCTGCCCAAGAGATATCAGGGCAAATGGGCTGCTTTTTACTGGGGAGGTCAAAGTTTGAAGAGGGGAGGGACAGCTGAACAGAGTCCTATAAACATAGAGATGACAGCAGAAGCAGAAGAGAAGCAGCAGTGTTTGTGTGAGCATAGTGTGGGTGGAATCACCACCAGCCCAGTTTCATCACCAGGTCCTGCTGCATGCCCAGCTCAGCAGGTCTGGGTAGTGGGAAGTGCCAGAGCAGCTGGTGAGCTCCAAGCCCACAGCAATGGGGTGCCACAACTCAAGTGCAAATGGTCTCACAAAGGTTGCCAGTTCCTCTGCCCACAACTTAAGCTCCTGGGAAAGCTGCACTTTTGGCAGGTCTTCAGGATCTGCAGATCTAAATGAGCACAGGAAAAATGAGCAAGCTTATCAGAAAGGTTGTGAGGAAGAAGAACCTGGAAGTCCTGTGCCCCTAAAAAAGGACAGCAAGGCCCTGGGACAAGCATGCAAGCTCAATGTGTCTGTGTAGGAAAGGTGCATATCTCCAGGCTCTGCCTATTGCTCATATGTATTGCTCATAACCAGCACAGGCAACTGCTGAGCTGAATAACTTGATCTGATGCACCTGGTGTCTCTTCGCAGAGAGCTGGGCCATGAAAGAAACACTCTAACACTCCATCAAGGTGAGGGACAGGCCACCCCAACTCCAGCAGGTCTCACCATACCTAGAAAGTCATTAGCTGAAATCCTGTCGTAATCCCAGACCTGGAGGACCAGAACAGCTGGTTCCCGAAACTCTGATTCCTCCACGGAGAAGACGGAGTCCTTCTTCTTGTAGGTGATCTCCTTCTCAGTTGGGAGATAGTCAAAGCGGAAGACGAACCTCCAGTTGAAATTTCCCTCCCCAGTCAAGGAGTTAAAGTGAACATCTGTCTCCTGCTTGTCATGGTCAAGACCCTTTATCCAGCTGCAGGAGAAACTCAGAAACTCAGTTTGAAATAAAACTCCTACTCCCTGTCAGCCAGTCCCAAAGGCAAAGCGGAAGGATGGAGGGACTGAACCCCATGGGGCAGCAGGAAAGGAAGAGTCAAAGAACCAAACTGGACCAACACCTAACATCTTCAGTGGTACAGCAGTCCATCTAGGGGACTGGAGAGGGTCACCTGATGCTAAGGCAGGAAGGAGCAGAAGAATTTCAGAGAAGGCAGGGAGGGTGTGGAGCAGGGCAGACAGCAGGACAGTCAGGCTCTGGCTTCCATCAGACCTTTTCACATAGATGTCGCTGGAAGGCTCTCCCGTTACTGGGTTGACATCATCAAGGATCACATCATCCGTGTTCCAGATAATAACACGCAGCTCATAGCTGTGGGAAGGACATGGGGGTGAGTGAGACACATGCTCTCACTCCTGGTGCCTGGGGGGGCAGGTCAAGCCCACATGGACCGAGTAGGAGGACTTGAATCCTCTAAGCACTGTAGTCCCCTGCCAGAGCTCCTCTGGACAAGCACAGCAGTCTCACTGCTATGCACAGAGCCCTTCCTGGGGGGATACAACCCTACAAGAGAAACACCCACAGTCAAAACAGGCAGCTTTTGCAAAGTAAATGCATGGGAAACCCACCCAGCACCATTTAGTCATAGGAGCACAGAAAGGCTTAGGCAGAAAGGGACCTTTGCAGTCTCTGCTCCAACCTCTTACTCTAGCTTCATTGTAGATCAGATAGCTCTGGGTCTTGTCTGCATGAGTATCTACCAAGGATGGATATCCCAGCACCTCCCTGGTTCACTCCATTAGGTAGTAGCCAGGGCAGCTTCACTCCCACTGGGAATATGTTTTCCCTGTATTCAGTTGGAGTTTTCCTTGTTGCAACTCATGTCCTTTCATGGGCACCTCTAAAGAATCTGGACCCTCCATCTCAATAGCCCCATTAGATCACCAAAAACAGCAGAACCTTCAGTTTCATGTCTCTAAGCCCTCAGAGGACATCTGTCCACTAGCCAAAACAGAGCTAGATGACTAGCTCTGACCTGGGTTTCTATCACTTCACGTCCAGCTGTAGAGAGATTAACCCTGCCCTTCACAAACACTTGTGCAGCTGAAGCTTTTATGCCTTATGAGGTTAAAGTATGTCACTGATACACTCAGGAGACCATCCCATGGCCAGAGCTGAAGAAGAGAGAAGGGCTGCATGCCAGGCTAGCACAGACTATCAGCCTGTGCAGGACTCTGGCACGTCCCACCAGGCATGAAAAGGGACAGTGGTCCTCCACTCAGGCTCACCAACCCCAGCCCCACTCCCATGGGTGCTACCTGACAGGCAGTCGTGGCTTGATATTGACAGGCGGTGGTGCAGGGACATCATTTGG
This sequence comes from Thinocorus orbignyianus, assembly GCA_013400375.1. Classification (NCBI taxonomy): domain Eukaryota; kingdom Metazoa; phylum Chordata; class Aves; order Ciconiiformes; family Thinocoridae; genus Thinocorus; species Thinocorus orbignyianus. The sequence goes on from VXBW01008329.1 coordinate 210,830, forward strand.
AAACATGTCAATCCACATGTGCAAGGAGCCCTGATGAGAAAAGACAGCAGAGAGACTTCAAAAGACAGACCACCCTCCAGCTTGTCAAAGAGGAACGGCTTGGTCTTGCAAAGAGAGCTCTCACCAAAAAGCCACTCTCCATCCCCAGCACTTCAGATTGACAGATGACTGGATTTTAGATAGGAAAAAATTAACACTACCAAAATTGCTTATTTTCCTCCCTACTCTGCTCCCAAGAAAAACCTTTCCAGATGAAGTGAGTTCATTTCAAACAGAGGCAAACATGTCCCTCTGTCTTAACAGGAAGTATACAATGTTGTAACACTTCAGCATAACCAAGAAAACTAAAAAGTGACAGGTCTAACCCTCCTCTTCCCACATGCATTCCCAATGCTGATCAAAGCCAGAGTAACTGCGGAGCTCTGCTTTGTTACAGGTCTCCAGCACCCAAGGGAACAGCAGATGTTCAGTACAGGACATTTAAATGGTTGAGCTCAGATCACTGCACTGCATAAAACCGAGCAGGAATGTTTCTCCTCCAACCAGCAATTACATCATGCCCCAGGGAAAAGCAAAGGGGGCAGAATGGGCCTCTTGCAGAGGAGAAAAGCAGCAGTGATAGAGGACAAAGCAGAGGAAGAGGCATGGATAGACAGGGACACTACTAGCCACTGTGGTGAATGGCAGAGCAGATCCCTTGTCACTCACACACCACACTCAGCAGAGCAGTGCTATGTGATCTGAGAAGACAGGAAGGACTCTGGGCCACCAGCATTGTGACCACAACTTCAATGGGCAGAGGTCTGTTGAAGGGTGTTCAGAAGCACCATGAGAGATCAGAGGGTGGATCTGAGTGAAGGACACCCAAGGCCAACAGTCTTCACTTAGCAGGGCCAGCCATAAACAGACAAAGCTCCAGTTACCTACCCAGGAAGGGACAACTCATGGGATTCGTGCCATGATGAGGAGACAAAAGGATAACAAGGCACCAGCCAGGGGGCTGAGAGTGAGTTGTCCTGAAGGTCCTTCCCCAGAGCAATGTCTAGGCTTGGCAAGGAAACAGATCTCACCTGCACAAGGCCAGGGTTCTCCGGGTTGTATAGGGACCGGACCTCCACATGCTCTGGTACCAGCTTGTACCCATATCCTGGCATCTCTTCCCAGTGTTGCAGCACGTACAAAGCCTTATGTTCATCATCCACTGACCAGTTCTCATCTGCCACCCCTCTCTGGTTCCTCACAGATGCCCCTGTAGCAGCACACAGCCAGGTAGAAGATGAATGCATCTGGCTAGTCGGAGCCACATAAGGACATTAGTCACAGACACAAGTAAGGAAAGGTGATGGACTGGGCAAACAAGCAGCTCCCCAGAAAAACAAAATAGGGAGAAGAAGGAGGGTGAGGATGAAGGGAATGAGTTCAATATGTTGCAGCAATGAGGAAACCCATAGACAGGAAGACAAACCAGCTAAGAGAAATAAGAGGAAAAGGGCAAAATGGCCAGTATCTTTTCGATGGTGGTCGCAAGCAGACAGAGGTACAGCTTTGTGCCAGTGTCAGCCATCAGAATAAGCTATGCCTTTCTCTGGCTGCACAAGGCATCAGACCTCCAGGAACATCACTGCTGGGCAAGCAAGTTTCCTCTGCTCTACCCACTGCCCTTTGGGACTTAACGACCTGGATCACATCCTCCCCCAGTGTAACACTGTCATCCCCTGAAACCAGGCCACTGAGCACTCTATAGTGACCCAGAAAGCTGGGCCATGCAGGGCACAGAGCAGGGACAGCTAGCCTGGACACTTCAGGGAAGAGACGACCTCTCACCAGCACAGACAGTTATTTAAGAGAGCAGTCATTGTTCTCCAAGCCCTCTGTACCTTCAGGAAAAGCCTCTGGAGGGACCTTGAATATTTTGTTGTCCACTTTGACCTCTTCCTGTCTGTACTCTGCTGCAGGGAGTGAGTTTTTCTTGCATAAACTATCCAAGATCTGTGTAGGCTTGAAAGCATCTCGCCATATGTTGTAACCATTTCTGCATAGAAGGGAGAAAACCTTCAGCTTAGACACAACACGCTTTGTTTCCTGTGTGCAAAAGGAAGGCTGTGCAATGCCCTGCCTTCCCTAAGGCACAGGCTATGCCGCTTGATCCCTGCTCAGGCTCACTGGGAAAACAGTAGACACACAAAGGCTTAAAAAGTGAAAAACTTAGTGATTCTCCTCCCTCAAAACGAGCCAGGCTTGTACCCCACAGAATCCAAGCAGCAACAGGAGCAATTCCAGCTGCAGCTCCTAAGTGGAAGAGAGGTTTTAGGAGTGCTGGGGTCTCAACCCACGGCTAATTCTCCAATAGCAGGGTAGGAGAAGATAACAGAAAACTGGCCAAAGATATCAGAGAATCCATACTGAATGAGGTCAAAAGAAAATATGTCATGAGTCTTGCTTCTCACAGAATTATCTACTGTATTTTCTGAAAGAGGTTAAAATCACATCAACTTCAAGTGAGTGTTTTTCTCACAGAACAATATGAAAACACTAAAGAATTTTCTGCTACTATATGCAAAATACATTAATTTGCAGTAGGGATTAGAGCTATCAGAGGAAGCTGGTAGGAATCTAAAGGAGGTAGTTATCCATGTAACTTGTATCGAATTTGTGGGGCACCTTTTCAAAGAATACTGTGGATGCCAGTTTAGTCCTGCAAAACTGGAGGTTCTCTGTCACTCACCCAAACAGTAGGCGAGAAGAACACATCTCATGGCCCTAATGTATCCCACTGGTACCTACACATCATACTGAGAGGCCACTCCACAGTTGGCCCTGTGCTTGCTGTAGAATCGATTCTCCAGGTCAATCTTGGTCTCCCCAATCAGATCATCAGATCCCACCAAGTCATGGTCAAATATTGCCACAGTGAGTTCTGATTCCATGGGAAAGGAGACTGTCAGCTCCACAACTCTGGATAGAATCAGACAGGGAGAGAGCGGTTAGCAAAGAGGACGAAAATGAACCACATACTCAGCTTTGATCATCCTACACATTCAAGAACTGTATTTGACAACTCAAAGTCCTCTCATCAGGCTTGGTTCTCCGTAAATTCAGTTTTCAGTGCAAGCAGTGTGCATGTTCAAAGGAGATACTTTTCCAGGAATGTACGCCCTTGAATAAAGGTCCCCCAGCTGGGGAAAAAGCTCTCCAGTTATCTGTTACTGCTTGGCTTGATGCTTTGTCTTTAAATCAAGCCCTTTGGAGTGCTTCCCTCCTAAGCCAGAGGCAGGAGATGTGGCTGGGACCTCTGTGTTAACAGAACAAGATACTCCAGCAGAAAGGAAGAGAAGACCCCACATGCTGGGCCACAGCCTGAGCCCCAGATTTGCACTATTGATATTAAACCTGATAGATGAAAACTTCCTGCATACTCTCCAAACACGGGATTGAGCTGCTTTGGGATGTATCGCTCCTTTGTGTCCTTCTGCACCTGCCCCACAGTCACCACCACATAGGGGTCTGCTTTGCCATTGGGGTCTGCTGGAGACAGGTTCGTAGCCTGGAATACACAAGAGGTACTGCCATACACCAGCTGCAGAGAGCAACATGCACAAGGAACACTGAGACCACCCAAGCCTGCTGATCAGACCCCACCAGCAGCTCCCCCAGCAGTGAAACAGGCACTTGTTCCCACTCAACAAGCCACCAATGTCTCCTGTTGTTGGCCCATCTGCTTGCTCACTGTCTCAAGGCAGATGAGAGGAGGTAAGAAATGCCCATCTGTTAATTTTAGCACCTCCTGAAGCTACAAAGCATTGAAGGCTCCCATAGACAAGATGTAGCTGACTTCCACTGGGCTGACTGATCCTTCAAGCCACCATTGAGCTTTTCACAGGTGCCACTGCTCATGTTTAGGGAGGAGAGAATGGCAGAAGGTCCTTAGGCAGAGAAAGACTTCCAAGCATTATTGCCACCACCACCAGAGACTTACCTTAACGATGTAAACTCTTACAAGAACCTTGATGGGTCTGTTCCTTGGAATGCCCTGGGAGACTTTGGGCTCCATGCCAGCTTCCTCAGTGGGGTAGACATAGAAGGAGCCCTGCAGAAAAGACATCACAAGTAACAACTAGATCCTAAAGAGAATATCTCAGATGGGATTGGAGCCACCAAAACCAGCATCACCTGCCAACCGAAAATCAGAGCCATTGCCCCATACAGACCACAGATGCCCTGTGCCCATGCTGACAGTCCTTTCCAAAGGCACTGTATGTCCAGGTGGCCCAGGCAGACCCTGTTTGCAAGTAAGGCTGCAGGCTGTCAGATCACTGCCAATGCCAAAAGATCAGAACATCTTCAGGCACTTTGGACTGCTAAAGGCAGGAGGCACCAAAGCTTTTCTAGGGACCTTCTTAAATCAACTTCTGCAATTGATATTTCAGAGTCTTCAAGAGCTCCTGGGTGGAACAATGATGCTTCTTTTAAACAAGTTTTACTAATTTTAAAACCAGTGACGCTCACTAATGCTTATTTGCATACTGAACATACCCAGAGGCCCCAACCAGAAGAGTCCTTTATGTTTCATGCTTTCTCCTTGCAAGAGTTAAAAAAAAAAAAAAAATCTAAATCAGGTGCATTTATCAACTAACAAAGAACCAGAGTACACAACTGCTTCAACAGGCACCAGCAGTACCCCAGCCATGCTGTGCCATGGCCTCACATCACCTTGCACAGACATGCACTCCCCAGGGCTTTGCTGACATCAGCATGCCCTGAAATACAGGTTGTCCTGAGGATTTCCTTCCACATGCAGCACAAATGTCATTCAAATGAAACAGTACCTTGTACTTCCCCACAAAATGTTCATTCTCATTTCCATCTTCATCCTCATTTGCTTTGCCACGATGAAGGGGGAAAATATACAGCCAGTCTTCAAAATTGCCAAACTCATTTTCCAGCTCAGAGTTGAAGATCTGAAATAAGTAGAAAGTAATTTTGGGTGTTTTCATGCCATCTTAAAGAGGAAGAGAGGCAGAAAGACCATCCTTTCCCTGCTTCGACCACTTCACCTGGTTCTACCTTACCCCTGTATTAGTCACAGCAAGGTGTTATGGTTTTCCCTTATGCCCCCAGGTCCATCCTCAGATCATAGAATCATAGAANTCCACCTTCGTGCACACATATTCATTCCACCTTGGCTCAGAGTCTCACTAGCTGTTAAAAAGCCCAGCACCAATGGAGGCCCAGCACACACTGCAGGCTGGAAGAGGGGTCAGATTTGTCACCCCAATTATCACCTGAAGGGTGGCAATGAGTTTCCTCTTGGGGTGAGCAGGTTCAGCTTCAATTACTGCCTCATCTTCTGCTTCCATGTCAATGGAGGATATGTTTAAATTCCCCTCATCTAGAAATAGCAACAGGAGGTTAGGAAATGCTCTGATGTCTCCCCGTATCTCAAGTTCTGCCCATCAGCTGGCCCCAGAAACAGCTTTTGCTTTCACCCAGGGCTTTGACCTGCCTCAGAGAAATTAAAATTATAGCTGTATGTGACAAGTGTCCTCATGGCATCTGAGGTTTCCCAGCAAGACACAGCTGAGCAGGTGTAGGGGACAAAAATCGGCATAGACTTGCTGCCCTGCATGGCCACTGTTTAGGAAGAAAGTGGGCAGAGACCAAATGGAGCAATGTGTCTGGACCAGCTCATAGGTGCTGTCAAGGGAAGGCATAAATGAGAGCTAACCCTCTTCTTTGGCTGGATCCTTATTTGATGGACCGCGTTGAATGTCTGACTGAAGCATCCCAACCACTTTGGGCACAGGCAGCTGTGCTTGGAGAGAGCATAGCTAGACCTTTCTCTGGGGCACCAGCAACCCACGGACAGAGAGGGTGCATCCTTGCCTCATTTCCCAAAGACAGGTATCCTCCAGCTCTCTCCTTAAATAGGATTTACATCATTTCTATACTTACTGTCTCACCTCCCCAGGTCATTGCTAGGTGAGTCACTGTTTACACCTCCACAAACCTGAGCCTACAGCTGTAACGCTGTTCTCAGATCCTCTGTTTATTATTTCTGTCTATTACCTCGTAGTGAATCCTGTACCTCAAGTGAGAATCCCACATGCACAGAGTGATGCCCAGTTCCTGGACAGTTTTGGTTCTCTCTCCATCCCACTTTTGCTTCCTGCTCTCGCCCTGATAAACCCTTGCAGCTGATTTTTCTGCAGGTTTTTCTCTCACTCAGGAAGGCTCTTGCTTCAACACACTCTTTCAAACTGTTCTGAGGTAAGGGTGGTGTTTTCAAACTGAAATAGCCTTTATTAGCCCTTGCCAATGTCCCTGCTCCCTTGTGTTGCTGAAAGTTGCAAAGTCAATGCCTGCTCAGACCCCATTCCCACAAGATCAGCACCCTCCGGGATGGTGTAAATCCTGGTTGTCCCCACAGAAGAGCTGGGTATTGCTAGCGGACTCACCTGTGTCATTCAGGTCATCATTCTCAGCATCCTCCTCATTACTGCGTGTCTGAAATACACACAAACTGTCACCCACATCCCTGACAGCAAAAGCTTCTCCATCCAAGCATAGGACACTGTCAAAGCTTTCCTCTCAGCAAAGTCAGCAATACTTAGCCTGAGATCATTTAGGATTAAAATAATTGCAGGAGGGTATCCCGTAAGTGCATTAATGACCTTTTCTTCTCCCCAGAGCTTCCTGCTGGCATTGTTGATTGGGATTTAAGGGACACAGGGAAGGAAGGAAATTTGGAGCAGACCTGCTCCAATAGCACATCTTGGGAAGACAGCCAGGACAGAGAGTAAGCAGCATGAAACCCCCTGCATTGCAGCTAAAATCAGCAATATCAGATTTTCAGGAGTGTCTCACCAAAAGTCCGGTCAAATTCCCCAAACAGTTGGGCACCCTCACCTCAGAGATGTTTCAACATCCATTGCCTGCTGAATTCAGTCCACCTGGTGAATGCTTGATACCTGGCCACCATAAGTGTGCTTGACACACAAAAGCACATATCTTTCTGCAGATCCATACCAGGAGAATTCCTACGACACTTTGTGCTGTTGAAACCTGTTCCTCAAGCCGTGCAGCCACTTCCCCTTCCACTGGCAGCTGTCACAAAAGATTACCTGGTTATACAGCTCTTTCAGGGACTCGTAGTACTTGGACCACCAATCCAGTTCCTCCAGCTCCGGTTTTTCCTCTTCATACTCATCTTCCTTCTTTACAAGCTTATTGATAGGAATTTTCTTCAAAGGAGACTTAGAAGAACAGAGAAAAAGGGCTCAGAGGGAGGAAACAATGACCCAGGACACCCATGTGCCCTGCTCTAGAGCCCTGGAAGCCTCTGGCAGAAGGGCAGCTTTCAGAGGAGGTGTAAAGCTACCTGTAGCCCCAGGTTTGCACTTTGCTGCAAAAAGCAGCAGTTTTCAAGGCAATACAGCTCTTCTACCTGTGCCACAGCCCAGGCACTCAGCAGTGCCCATGAACAGTCAGAAGAGAGGAATGTTTGGGTCCAGAGCAAAAACTGATGGTTGAAACCTAACCCTGAATTTCTAGACTTTCTTTTTTATTTGTAACCTTCAGTTTGGCTTTCCAAACTTCCAAATTTGCTGGGCCCTACAAATCACTCACCTTCATAAGACTCAGGGGATGAGCGCTGGGACCTGGGTCACCAGCTGCCAGGCCAGTGTTTACCACAGTCTGAGAGGGAAGATGCTGGGATGAGACTTTCCGAGCTGAGATGAAGAGAAAGAGCTTCATGTTTCCAAGCATTTATTTCTGCCTACTGCTTTCCACTTTTTGGCCAGTTGGAATTCCACAGGAAAACCCTCCTTGTTACCCTTTAAATTACTCTTTGCCATCCCCAAAGAGGGATGCCAGCCCTTACACAGCACTCCATCATTTGGCTGCTGTGGCTTCCCACACACCAGTCTGGAGCCAAGTGCTACAGACAAGGATCACAACCTGTCTCCAATGCAAAAACACCCCACACTGTGCTTTTGCTGGGCAACTTATGGGTCTCGGGACTTTGCTGCCTGGCTAGAGGGAGGAGAAGGGCCAGGGATCTCTGCACTGCCTCTACAAGAACTTCACCAATCATCTCACCTTTGGGCATGTCTTTTAGTTCCTCCTCCAGATCTCTGGGAGAGAATTTCATCACGCTGGACACAACGTGGGTACCCACCAGCACAGTGCGCCCAAATGACCGCTTTTCCACCACGAAGATGCTGAGGGGAGGGTGAAGGTACACCTGCTCTGGGAGCTCCTGCAGAAGAATTGCGTATGGCATTCACAGGCGTAAGGGTGACACCCGTGACAGACCCACAACATGGCAGGGAGGTCTGACAGCACCTTGCGGCTCTGACCAAAAACCAAAGCCTTGCAGTGACAGACGATGGTTGAGACTGCTCTTGGTGGGATATTTCACAAGGGTTTTGATCTGCAGCTAAACCATGTGGCCACCAGAGATCAAAACCCCAGGGGCAGCTCACCTCCCATTACCTTGCCCCACACAGACAGGCAGTGCAAGGGTACAGGACAGCCACAGTGCACTCTGGCATGGTAGGACGCCCCTTTCCACTCACCACATCCATGTATTTGACCAGTTCAGTGAAGTTGGGATTCTCTTTGTAGGTCACAATCACCTCCGACTCCACCTTCTTGCCAGCACATTCAATAATCACCTGGGGCTGATCCACCTCAAATAAGTTCACCCGCTTCAGGTCTCGCAGGCCCCAGAACAGGATCTGAAGCACAGCACAAAGATGCTGGGCTGCTTGAGACATGCCAGGTATGGTGAGGCCAGGTAGCCTGCAACCCTGCATGGTGCTGCCACCTCCCTCAAGGGATGCATGAGGCCACTCTGCCAACCCAGGCATCCAGCAGCTCTGGCTGTTGAACTGCTGAGACAATTTCTCCCTCAAGTCCCTCCATTTCTGGCATCTGCTCAGGCCTCAAAGGCACATTTGAGCTCCAAACCCAGCTCCCTCTTCAAGCCCTGCCCTTTGCACAGACCAGCCATGCTGTCCACTTGAGCCAGCCCAGTAGAAGGCAGCATACCTCTATGCGAAACTCCTTGAGCACAGGGCGGATGCCCTCAGGGATGATGAACCGTCCAGCACGGGGGTCTCCCAAGTAGTCATGCTCCTTGGGCTCCACATCCTCAGGCACTGATGGCTTAACAAGTGGGACCAGAGCACATCAAGCAATGAAAGCCATTTCTGCTCCATGCCATGTCCCCTCTCCCTCCCCTCTGTGCTCACAGGCTCTGTCCCTGCAGCATCTCTTCAGCTGAAAGATAGATGTGGATTCCAGCAGCAAATCCTCTGGTGGGCCTTATGTAACCAGCCCCTCACCCACACATCTCTCCCCAGAGAGCTGGCAACCATGTGCAGCTTCCTACAAGCCCATTACCTCCAAATAGCCACTGTAATCCAGCTCAATCAGCTCAAAAGTAGCAATGAGCTCTCCTGCTGCTTTGTTGCCTTTGTAGATATCGAAGAACTGCAGGGCAGGTTTGGTGTACGGCTCATCAACCAGCTTCACCTGTGGGGCAGCAAAGGCCTGGCCAAGAAATTCAGGGGAGCCCTGTGGGAAAGGAGGAAATGGGTCAAAGTATCTCTGTTATCCCACCACCTCAGAGAAAAGACAACCACTAATTCCAGACAATCTGGGACAGCACAAGACTGTTTGCCATCCTCTGCTTTGATTTCCCTTGCTCCATCCAGAGCTAGGAGCAGGTGAATCACACCTTCAGCAACTCCTCTTAACTCCCAGTTCATCTCGATGAAGAACTGGGCAGACAGCCTGGGACCGTGCACCAAAGGACATCAAAGCTAGATCAGGTTGCTCAGAATCTCCTCCAGCCAGGGTTTTAATATCTCCAAGGATGGAGATCCCACAAGCTCTCTGAGTTCCAGGCCCAGCATTTGAACTCCCTCTGGATGAAAATTACTTCCTTATAGCAAGCTGAATTTTTTTCTTGTTCCAGCTTGTGTTTGTTGATTGTCATCCTGTCCCTGGGTACATCCAAGAGAAGTCTGACTCCATCTTTTCTGCCATCTCCCATCAGGAAGCTGCAGGCAGCAATAAGATGCTGCCTTTGCCTCATCTTCTCTAGGCTGAATATACCCAGCTCTGCACCTCTCTTCATTCTATCCTGTCTGTGCTCCAACCCCAGAAATCTTGGCGGCCTCCTCTGGACTCGCTCCAGTATGTCAATATCTGCCTCAGGAAAGCTGCTGAGCTTCACAGGAGAATCCCATGCGAGTTATGCTATTCCCCTTCAGATAACAAAGAAGCCCCAGGAATGTGACTTCAAGGTACTAATGAAGACAGAAAAGGGAAGACGGAGGAACAATGGAAAATTACTTCTGAAGGACAAAGGAGAAGGAACAGCCCTAAGAACTACATCATCTCCTCCTGCCTACAAGCCCTCTGCAATCCCAGATCCACCGGACCTGATTCGGTGCACCTCTGAGCCATCTGCAAACTGCAGCCAGCCCCTTCACCCCAGTTCATAGCAGAAGTCTGCAGAAAGTCTCAGGCTCAGCCACAGCCCCCAGGACTCACCACCACCAGTGGCCTAGGATCAAGCTGAGTCATGGAAATCAAACAGCGATGTGACTCTTAAGTGCCTGCTCTCAACACCCACACAGATCTCCTCTGCCTTCCCTGTCCTGGAAGCGACAGCAGGAGGGCAGCATGACCATACTTACAAATTTATTGTGGCTGAAAACGTTGATTATAATGATGGGGGTCTCTGTTTTCAACTCTTCTTTTTTCCCATCAATAATGAGCTGGTTGAACAGAAGTAGTTCATTCCACATGGGGCTCAGTGTCTCCTCCAGCATCTGCAGAGAGAGACAGGAGGCCTGAGCACACCACAGCCAGTGGAAACAAACCACATGCACTTTGTAAAGAGAGTGAGGAACACAAGTTGATCCCCTCTCCCATGCAGCTGTACGCAGCTGGCACCTGGCAGGAGGGGAGATAGCAAAAGATGGTTGTCACTTGGAGCCAACTAGCACATGCCAATCAAACTTTGAGACCATGTTCAATGATATATAAGTTTTTTCAAATGTTCTAGTCACTGCTCAGAGCACACAAATACCTCATGCCTGGGGTTACTAAATTTCCAGGAGGACCGCCACAGGACTGGCCTTCAACATGTCAGCTCCCAAGTCCCCAAGATGGCAGAAGCAAGAGTTTAAGTAGTCTCACCCTGGTGGTTTGGCAATGAGTTGAAAACACCACTCTTGCAAATGGGTCTGAAAGGCCATTGTCATCTGCGGGGAGGATCCCTCGAGCCTGATACAGATGGGCTCGGAGCTGGAAATAGCTGAAATCTGGTAAGAGAAAGAGAAAAGAGGTCCCAGTTCCCCAGTCCAGCCCTGCGTTAGGCCAAAAAATCCATGAAGAAGCGGGCCAGCCAGGTAGGGGCGGGCACATCCTGCAAGGAATGGGTACTATTTCTAGGGGCATTCACTGTGGTTCTCAGACTAGCACATTTCAAAAGGTTTGTCCGAGCAAGACAAGCTCAGTGAACTCCCTGAACACCTCTGGTAAGGACATGACATGTGAATGACATGAAATGTGCAGTGATCTGCTGTCAGCATCTGTTGTGGGGGAGCACCACTAGGCTTCAGCAAAGGGGCAGACATCATGCCCGTTGCCTCATGCCTCATCCAGTGCCTATGAAGCACCTATCCTGTCTGCTGCTCCAGCTGCAGGCGTGCAAACACATCCTCATGAGAGCAAACCAGACCTGCCTGTCCTAGTCATGCCTTATAGATAGTATGGAGATGATTGGATGCTGACCCTGGGGCAGGACCTCTTACCTCCCTGCTCCCCTGCTGTTGAGCCATGAAGGCTCATTAAGGCTCCGGGGAGATGTTAGAGCAGCCTTCCAGCATCTGAAGGGCGCTACGGGAGAGCTGGAGAGATACTCTTTGTCAGGGAGTGGAGTGACAGGACAAGAGGAAACGGTTTTAAATTAGAAGAGGGGAGACTGAGATTAGACATTAGGAAAAACTTCTTTGTTGTGAGGGTGGTGAGGCACTGGAACAGGTTGCCCAGAGAAGGTGTGGCTGCATCCCTGGAAGTGTTCGAGGCCAGGCTGGATGGGGCTTTGAGCAACCTGGTCTGGTAGGAGGTGTCCCTGCCCAGGGCAGGGGGGTTGGAACTTGATGATGTTTAAGGTCTCTTCCAACTCTATCCATTCTATGATTCTATGAAAAAGTGGTATCTACACTCACCATCCCTGCTGAGCTGACTGGGGAGACTGTTTGCTGAGAGCTGGGCTATCTCCTGTCCGCTCTCAGAGAGGTACCTGAACTCCTCAGGCACCTCTGCCAAACAGTTCTTCGTGTATTTGGTTACCCCAAGCCACATATAGATTTCCAGTTTGGCAAAGATCTCACCAGTGAGTAAGCCAGGGACCTGAAAGCACAGGAGGTTTAGCAAGTTTCCTATCTCAACCACGGCCCCTTCAGACAAAATGATCACCATCAGTCAGTGACCAACCAAAGAGCACCAGAGACAGAGTATTGCATTGACTGCAACGGCAGTGATGGAGCAAGAGCTTTGTTTCCTTGTGAACTCCAGGATTTCATTAAGGAGGGCTGGAAGCAAGGAGGGACAAGCAATGAGAAGCAAGAGTACACTGTTTTGGTATAAAACCCTACCTTCATAAGGACAGTCTGGATCTTTGCACAGTCCTTGCCCTTCTCCTCTTCGACTACCGAGTAGAGAATGTTCTGTGCAGGAACTCTTGCATATGCCACGCGCCTGTTGTTGCAGAACATCCAGATGAGTACATCGGGTAGGGTGCCCTGGGGCTGGACGGAGGAAAGACAGGAATGTCACAGCAGAGGAATAGCACGTATCTTGTCCTCCATCCACTGACACAGTGAAAGCTTCATCTCTTCGCAGGAGGGACTGATGGCTGCACAGCACTTTGGAGATCCAGAAGCAAATGAAGGCCCTAACACTGGCCACAGGCTTCAGCAAGACTCAGCCCTGCAGTACATCTCTGCAGATTTCTTAGAGGGATCTGTAATCTGCCTTGTTTTCCATTGTGAACACCAGCAGGATGCACTCAGCCCCTACCATGTTGAGGGGAGGGAGTGCCCACAAGACTGGAAAAGTGGTATTTTACCCCTCCTTTGACAGAAGCCCAGGTGCTGATCCATGGGAAGGAACCACATTAGCTGGCATCCCAGCAACAAGATTTCCCAGCTGCTGTTCTGGTTGAGAGCAGGACTTGCAATAAAGCAAACGCACAGATGGAGGCAATAACTTCTTTTAAACTCTAACCTAAGTTCTCTTCCCCGTCTCAGTTTCTCTGCCATTAGTGTTTGCACTTGTACCTGATACTTGTACTTGCAATTTTTCAGTACACAAGTAGCTGAAGCAATTTATTACTGATCCAAACAAAGACCACCAGCCTCCAAGCAAGGACTAAAAGTGGCCAGTGTATGTGCACGGCTGACAGTAACGTTCCCACCCAATGGCAGGGAGCAAAATGTGAGGAGGTTCCAGAGGGGACCAGCTGCAGCCAGTCTGTGAGCTGGACAGCTTCTCCTCCTGGTGGTGTGAGGGGTGACATCACAGTCATGCTAAAATCTACCCTCACATAGCTAAAGGTGTGAAAATAATTTGACTTCACTTGGTGAAAGACTCCTCCAAACTGCAACATCTGCTCGCTCCAGCAAACATTGTGTTCTGGTTCACAAAACACAAACACACTGATTTTCAAGAGTTACTTAAAATAGAGCCAGTAAAACTGAAAATGGAGAGTCTCCACTATGGACAAGAGATCTTATTTCAATATAAGTTTGAATTTGCAGAGAGTGCCCAAGGTCAGTCCCTTGTGGCACCACGGGCAGCCCAGGCAGGGCTGTTTTCCCAGGCACAGCCTTGTGCTGACCGAGCAGAGGGGCCCCGGTGGCCTGGAACTGGCCCAGCTCTGCCTCCAACCCACCGCTGAGCTGCTTGGACCCCTACTCTGTCACCAACAGCCCTGCAAAGCTGTCAAGCCTCATCCCTAATAAGAGCCATTCCATGAAACTTACAGCAGATGGAATTTGGGATTTTGTGTAGCAAGGAAAGACAGCAGAGGAAAAGCCCCAGCTTGGGCTAGTGAAAGCCCTGGCTGCCAGCCCGGTGTCCTTTCCTTGCCTGTGCTTGGAACTGGGCCGCCACGGGAGCAGCTGTACCTCTTTAGCCATGAAGCGTAGCTTTGCCAGGATCCTCCTCATCTCCTTAACCTTCTCCTTGACATTGGTTTGACTCAGCCGCCGCTTCACACGGAACCCCTGCTTGGCACACAGGATCTGAACAGAGAGCACGGTGTCACATGCCTGGCCATGAGGCAGACATACCAGGCTAGCACCACTCAGAGGGGCTCTGCAGGGGCACCCATGTGCTGATCACCTCCGTCCTGCCTCATCGCACCCCAACCTCCACCACAGCTCACTGCCCAGCAGCTGAGAGCAAACCTCCATGAACCTGTCACGAGCTATTTAGCGATGGGTGCCAAGAACTGGAGACTCCAGTAACACATCAGTTCTGCTAATACCAAATAAAAGTCCATGAGCTTTTGCATCATTTGGGGCAGAACAATGTATAAGGAATAAACATTTCAGAAGCCATTGGACTAAGGCTCCAGGTAGTGGCTAGGGGAATCTTTGCACGAGGAGCAGCTTGAGGCCACAGAAGCATGGGAATATGAAGATGTAGGAAACTGGAAGATGGGGCTGGGGCTTTCACGTCTATCAGTTGATAGTGCACACATCTGAGGAGAGGCTTTGTGATGAACTAAAACTAATAATAAAATCTGTAAGGAACTCAGGTTGGAAACCCAGCATGGACTGACCAGGCCAGAAAATGCATCTCTTGGGCTGGTTCTGTCTGAAAGAGAGACTCAGACTTAACAGAGTACTTTCACCACAGCTCAGGTGAGGATGTGTGGGGAGGCAGAAGGAAGGGAACTAGGACCCAGACATGCCTAAATTTCTACGGCTGTCACTGCATTTTGGTCAGTCTTTCAAAACTTTGTAGTCTGATGAGGACTATGACTAAAGCCGTGCCCTGCTGTGATGTGATGGAAGGCATGTAACTGTGCTCTCATTCAGTTAGCTGGCCTTGTCGGCAGGATTATGAGCACCTAAACATTGGCCTCTCCAGGGACAGGCAGGTGGATGACTGTTGTAGATCTGCTGGATGGGTACCCAGCCTAGGGGCTGAATTTTCAGGGGCAGTGGGCCTCAGTGAGCTCCCCCAAATCTGTCTGCAGGAACAGCCTGCACCAAAAGGTCTCCACCAATACGCATGTGCTCAACCACACGTGCTCTGCAGGAGAGGAAGGATGGCATGAGGGTACAACATCCCACAGCTTACAATGTTGCGCATAAGGTACTTCGTCCGGCATCTGTCGAGGTTGTTTGGATGTGCCATTGTTTTTCTCTCTGCGCTGAGTGAATAGTGCCTGCAATGAGAAAAGCAGCAGATGCTCTGCATCCCTTGTGCTCACCAGGCAGAGCACAGCTCACACAGCATGGGCACGAGCTCCAAATCCCTGGTACTAATGAATGCATCAGAAAGCCCTCTCTTCTGCAAGCTTTTTGATTTGGAAGATACACTGGGGATTGCTCAGCACCTGAGGATCCCTCTCTACTGTCATCATGACAAGGCTGGGCAATGAAATGTGTATCAGATCCTACTGGGCCATCACAGTGATTGAAACACTAGTCTCTTGGCTGTGCAACTGAAAAGAGCAAAGGAAATGCCCTAACATTTAGGAAATACCCAAGAGTCCAGGAACATCAAGGCTGCAGCCTGACCCCTGTATTTCCCAGGACTGGGATCTCCTCTCCAGGCTTGAAGAGCTACTGAGTCTTTTCCCCAGGTTGTCCTAGTTTCCTTCTGCTCAAGAGGATGAGAGAACAGTCTGTGCACAGCCCAGACAGAGCATGACACAACTTCCTAACTTGAAAACAAGAAACCTTAGGAAATCGGGGACATGCTAACCTGCATCCAGCTACAAATTCTTCCAGCACCTCTCTTAGTCGTTCTTCTGCTTTAGCCTTTGGCCTTCTCATGAGCTTCTCCACGTCATCCAGCCCCTGCTCCTGGTTGGGGGGGGAAGCGCAACATTCAGTGAGCTTGCACTCGGCTGCAGGGTCAGAATTAAACATTGCAAGGATGCCTTTGCCACAAATGGTTTGTGCCCTTCTGCAGAGCTGGAGATAGTGAGAGTGCTGCAGGTCAGCGCTGTGCTGCCGGGGATTCTCTGGAGCCTGGGGATAACCTTAACACCGGTTGTTACAAAACTTTGTGCCTCAGTCCTTGAGCAGCAACTGAAACACGCTGGCAAGTTCTGCTTTTGGATTTCTAAGCCCAAAGGGAAAGACAAGGCCCGGGAAAGAGACTGTACCCCCACCGATGACAACCCGAGGCTGAGAGTCTGTTTGCAGCAGCATCTCCCCAGAGCAAATGCAAGTCAGGACTGGTAGCAGGGGAGCTTTTAGTCACAGATGTGGTGTCACTCACAGCTCCAGGAGACGCTGCCAGGCTGTGGCACAGGACAGGCAGTGGCTCTGCACTCACTGCCATACCCCACATGTCTAAAAGGCAGGTGGGACCAAGCCCTGTGAGAAGCAGATTCACACAGGGGGTGAGGATGTTTAAGACAAACATCTCACAGAGCAACTGCATGTGCTACAAGTAAAGAACAACAGAAAGGACCATGCTGCAGACAGACACCCTGGACACGCTACCAGGCGCTCTGCCAGCTTGATGATCCAGTTGGAAATGCAGAGTCTCCAGGTGTGATCCTCCCAGTAGCTCCACACGTACACGCAGGGTTTCTCATGCATCATGGGCAGGCAGCTGTATGACCTAAGGACAGCAGGTACAGGAGGTTACAGCTGCTGTTTGCAGAAAGCACGTACAGTGTCACAAGGCAGCGCTTGCACGGCCAGCACAGGGAGCAGCATCTGGGCTCTGTCATCCTCACAGAGAACCAGTTTTTTTGGGTCCTGCACCACAGGCACGAATTCAAGCTGCTGGATCTGTCCTTTGCCATCTCAAACTAGCACACAGCACATGCCCAGATGAGTCAATGACCTCTCAGTATCTAAAGGGCGGGTGTCAAGAGGACGGGGTCAGGCTCTTCTCAGTAGTGCCCAGTGACAGGACAGGGGGCAATGGGCACAAACTGAAACACAGGAAATTCCACCTCAACATGAGGAAAAACTTCTTTACTTTGAGGGTGCCAGAGCCCTGGAACAGGCTGCCCAGAGAAGGTGTGGGGACTCTCCTTCTCTGGAGATATTCAAACCCGCCTGGATGCGTTCCTGTCCAACCTGCTCTGGGTGACTCCGGTCTGGCAAGAGTGCTGGACTAGATGATCTCTGGTGGCGCCTTCCAGCTCCTACAATTCTGTGAATGAGGTCGATTGGAGCACTGAATGCTGCTGAGATTTCCTGCTGCTATGGGACTGGGCAGTAGCAGGCACAGAGCTCACAAGACAAACACCAAGACAAGGACAAACTAGGCAGCATTCCCAGAGCAGTCATCAGAAGAGCTTGTCTGCGAGTCTCAGCTGCCCAGCATCGGATAGCATATGCTTGAATACTCCATCCCTTCCCCCTCACTGGAATCAAGCCCTTTAGGATGCTGCTTGTTAACTAGAAAAAGGATTGCTACTACTGATGGGTCACAGTTTTCCAGGGTCCCTGTCCTTGGCCACCTGCACACGTCAAGCAGACACCATAAGGCCTGTAGGGATAACGGGCAATGCCAGTCAGCTACGCCATGGCAAGCTGCAGCGTTGCAAAGAGGGAAAACACCTGCACAGCACACACGCTGCTGAGCGGACCTCTACAACATCTGGAATAATGCACCTGGGAAACTGGGGCAGGACCAGAGCAGGTGGGAAAAAAGGATGAAGACAACTCACCTGTCATACTCTGTGGGCTCTGGTCGCTGGTTCTTAGTCACTGACTTGTTCAGCCTTGCTGAAGCTGGGGCCAGGACTTCAACATCCAGCTCACCATCCAAACCAGGGTCCAGCAGAGGCTGCTTCTCTTCTTTCACTTCTCCCTTTTCCACTTTTCTCCATACTTTGGTCAAAACCTCTTCAGCTTTGCCATAGTTTCCTTGAAGTTAAGCATTAAACAGTAAACAGTTGAGTAGGATCACTGTTAAACAAGTTTGATAGCTTAAAAAATCAGAGTGCATTCATCCTGAGAAGCACGTGGGCATGCACTTTTGGACTAGCTTGGACTTTTGGAACTAGCAGTTCAATAGCATCCGACCACCAGAGCATTACATGGATAACCAGGAGGTCTTGAGTAAGTTGGGCAATTGCAAGGATGTCCTTGTGCATGCATTCAGGTTGCACCAAGTGCCTGCTAACTGTCATCTACACCCCTACACTGGGGTCAGCAGCAGTCACTAAGGACAACTTCTCAGCATCAAACATCACCACCCATCCAGTTTATCAGGGGGAGGGCTCGCACCCGCTCTCCTACCATTGTTTCCCTATCACCCGCTCTCACAGCCCCTCAGCACAACGTGGCCAACCCAATATCCCAAATTCCCCTCCTTTGCTTCCCTTTCTTGCACTCAAACCCTTCTACCTGTTCTCACCCCAAATTGCTAGGATAGCTATAACCACTCTCCCCAAACAGGCAGTTCACACAAATACTGCAAATCTCCAATCCTATAGGAAAGCACCCAGACTTTTAAGGTAATTAAAGCACTGGGCACACTCAATGGCCTCAGACCCCATCCTTCCCGAAATCATGTTTTGGAGGCATGAGCTGGGCAAGGGCTGGCATCTTAGGACCATAGTGCTGACTTGGGCTATCAGAGGGAGACCTGCACTGTTCCCATAGTTTCTGGAGACAGGGTGCTGGGGAATACCCACCTATGGAGACTTCAAAGCTGACAGACTTGGAGCTCAGAGAAGAGTCCATCATAGTGGCTTCAAAGAAGGCAGCGAAGAGGAGGAATTCCTCCTTCCTCCCCAGTGCATTCTGAGCAAGGAGACAGTAATCAGCCCAAGAGCTTTGTGTGCCAAAACACTGCCTCAGCAGAAATTCAGAGATCATTAGGGCATGGCTGGTGCCTGCCAGCCCTCCCAAGGGACATCAGCGGGATGCTGCTGAGGTCACCACCACCAGGCTGCCAGAGGCAGGATGTTTTCTTGGAAACCCCAATGGGCTGGTGCAGAGCCATGGCTTTGGCTGATGCTTGTGTGAGGCCACTGAGCAGGTTTGCACACTAAGGAATGGTTATGGTACCAACACAGCTGCTTCTTGCCCGCCTTTCCCAGGCCAAATAGAGACCCAGAGCCAGCTCCCTAGCTCCAGGGGAGAAAAAGTACATGCTCAAAGGCAGCTGTGCCCTGCCCACAGCAGCTCATGTCAGAATGACACCCACATAAGAGTCCTCCCTGCGCCAAGAAGGCGGCAGAGGTGGAGATGCTCCAGCCTCACCACAGGAATGTTTTCGGGCTGCAGGTGTGGCCTCAGCCCTTCAGAGGTTCCAAGAACTCGGGATGGGGCAGCAATGGGCCAGCTGGGTTTGCTCCAGCACTGCTACACCAAGTGACCCTGCTGCCCCATGAGGCCCATGCATGCTGCAGGCCAGCCAGTATGGGTGAGCCATGGCAGCACTCACCTCTGGGAGTGGATGAAGCTCTTCTACCTCCACAGTGACCTCCTCGGGCTGCTCGGTCTCCTGAGAGCCCCCAGCCTCCTCCTCTCCCTGCAGCTGCCTCAGTTCTTTGGCTTTCTCCTTGGATTTCTTGCTTTTCTTCTTCAGCTTCAGTTTGCTTAGGGCACCTTTTGTCTTGTCCCCAAGCTTCCTCTCTGCCACGCAAGGGCTGCTGAAGATCTCCACTGTGATGGCCATGAGGATGCGCCCACGGTAGAAGATCCCCTCGCCCATGCCCTCATTGAGGTCTTTGTGGACATCCCGCAGAGCCAAGTTCTGGGGAGAGCCATAGAGGTTCACCCAGGCTGGGCCAAATGTGGGGTTAAAGCCTGCAGTGACAGGGAGAAGGTCTAATTACACTACAGGGAGATGCAGAGAGACCTTCACCCAAGAAGACAGCCCAGGGATGTGAGAGTGCTCCAGCCACTCCTGCTTCCCACTGCCAGTAAACCACCATAGCCAAGCAGAGGGTGTGTGGCATGGGGCTGCTCAGGACACCCTGTCCCACAGGGCAGACATGTTAGGCCTCACCATTCCTGCCAGAGTCTGAGATCTGCTGCAGGTCAATGTAGTGTGTAGCGATGGCCACATCACCAACATTGGCATCATCCAGCACCTGGATTTTTATCTTCCTGGCCAGAGGTGGGAACATCTCAATGAAACTGATTTGCTCATTCCACTCAGGCTCCGTGGTGTTGGCCTCCACTGATGTTTCCCCCTGGGAAAGGAGAAGGCATGAAAGCCATACAATCCCAGCCAGAGCAAGGCATGCCTCAGGGTCTCTCTGGGAATGGCATGTCCTCCTGTCCCACCTGCAGATGTTGCTGGGCAAGCTCTGGAGGTAGCAGTATTCCCTGCTCCTGCCCCCGTCCCAGCAGCTGCTCTCTGAGCTTCATCAAGGGGACCTGTCCCAAGGTCCTGGTCGTGCCCTGCACAGCCACGGGAAATACTGGAAGCAAGTGGGCAGCACCAGGCCCAGAGATATCTCAGGGTCCTCTGGGAGCGCACCCAGGCCTACAAGGATGCTCAGGGACCAATTCTGATCTTAATGGACATCACAGGACCAGAAACACTGGCCTTGGGTGCAAGAAAAGGGCCAGCAGCTCAGTAAACAATCCTGAGGCTGTCAACCTGAGCCTAGCTTGTCCCAGAGGACTTCTCCAGGATTTATTTGTCCCTGTGTTTAGGGACACGAAATCTCTGTCTGCACCTAGTGGCTCAGCCAGTGGCTGTGCTCAGGGCTGGAACAGTCTCCCATGCAGCTCTCTGCAGAAAAACAAGTCCCATAAAAACCTTCTTATCCATACACCACACATTCGTGGTCACACAGCTCAGGTCACTGCCAAAGACAGCAAGATTTGAGCTCTTCCAGCCTGACTCCAGTGGGATTGCTGTGTTCTGTGGAGGCTTCTGAGAGCATCAGCCTAGCACATGCTGCCACGCAGCCAAAGGACAATCAGCCTGGACCCATGCAGACCCCCTGGAGACTCACCTGCTGCCCATAGAATGAGACCTGTACATATGGGTCGATAAAGACTTTTTTCTCCCCTATGATCTTGGAGAAACCACCCATGATGCCCGCACTCATGCTGAGCAAGCCCTCAGCACGATACAGCTTGATGCAGACTCTGGCCCAGGGTCTCTCTGCAGGGACCCTCTTAGGCAGCAGCAGGTTCCTGAAAGACAAATTCATGTCCTGGTTCTCTCCTGAAGCCCAGGAAATATAAATGCCGGGAAATGCCCTGACTGGCAGGAGGTTTGGATCATGCCCCACCAAAGCTCTCTCCCTGGATCCTTCCCAATCAAAAGAGGGGAAAATGGGACAAAACATATTGTGAAGAGAGACATGACTGTTTTGCCCAGGGCCATACAAGACTTTACTGTACCTACTTTTCAATGTCCTCATCCCGGCTGCTGGAAGAGGTGGGAAGGGAGCCTACAACGTCCCCACGTGCAGTGACAGAGATGTTGCACTTCACAAAGCCTTTCACACCTGCCCGAGTATCCGTAGGGTCACTGATAACAGCCCACTTCTGGAAAAACCTGTGATCTGAGAGGGAAGGAAAGGAGTTCCCTGTGGAGAGTCCAGGTTACCATCTCACGTCCCAACTATGCCTGCACAAAGATTGCCCTGACCCTGCCACTGAAAGTGAGACCAGCCCTCAGACAGTCAGGAGGAGAAGCAAGTGCTGGTCCTCACTTGAGCTAAGTGCTTGGAAGACCAAGCTCAGCAGAGCATGAAGGAATCACCTGTTTCAGACAAAGTCAGGGCCAGGGAGCAGTTAAGCAGTGCAATTGGTCATACCTGGCTGGCTGTACACCGTCCCAACATCCATCTTGAATGTTCCTATGCACATTCCCAGGAACGGTATCATCTTTGAGTGAAAAACCTGCAGACAGCACAAAGAACACCAAGAGATGTGGGCAGTCAGGTGACACATCCAAACATCTCTGAGGAGGGACTGCTAAGAGGTGCCCATTCCAACACACAGCTCAGGCAGCAGTTGCAAGCTCCTCACGCCCTAGGAAAAACTCATTTCTGCCCAACAATTCTCACAAAGTCCACAAGCCTATAACCCTCAGTCAAACCTGGGCCAAGGGAAAATTCATGTGCAACCAATTCAGCTGCTTCTGCCAACCCCAAGTAGTCAAATCCCTACAATGGACCAAGGGTAGACCTGCTTTCCCGCAGAGAGTTCTATGTCAGGGCAGAGCCGTGCCCCCACCAGGCTAGTGTCTTTCCCCAAACCCAGACCCTGCTTAGTGCTTGCTGACCCCACACCAGCAGAACAGACAAGCAGCCTTTGACAGGGAAGTGCTGGAGACAGTGTAGCAAAGGAGGTGTTGGCCGGGTTTAGCCATCTTCAGAAAATCCCTGTGTTTCGGAGAAGCCCCTGCATTTGGGCCAGGGGATTTCTGAAGACTGCTCTCTGCTTGCCTGTTTTTTTCTACAAGCACAAATCACCACTGAGCTCCCCTCACACCAGTCATTTGCCTTCACAACCTCCAGGATGAGCCTCCAGGGTAAGGGGCAGCAGGGAATCCTCACAAAAAAAGCTGGGCTGCAAGGCCTCTCGGCAAAAAAATACCCCAGGGGTCCCATTTCAGTCACTGAATGCAGAGAAAACCTGAGAGAGGAGGTGGGAACACTGCACTGCCCAGTGCTGGGTCTCTGCCCCACTGTGGCCACGAGAAAGGCCCTTTGGTCTCTCTGCCAGGCAGATGCCTCTGGCTGGAAGACCTGGCTGGTACTGGTACCCTTGTTTTGCACATCACTGCCAGCATCTACGTGCAGAAACGTTGGGCTGGACCAGTTAGCAATGAAGGATAAAGAGGAGGACACACTTACTGAGATTTCTATGAGTCTGTGGAATAAAATGTCCCTTGGCTCATGGAATTCAAACAGAAAATACTGAAAGAGAAGAGCAAAACAGCTGAGCCCCAGGGTCGCACAATCGCCTCTGCTTGAGGGCAGTTGCGTCTCAAGGATGGCCCCAGCCACTTGGGACAGTGGTATGGCAAGGACAGAGCCTCTGTCCCTATCACATACTTCATTGTAGAAGGGGCAGTTTGTTGACTTCTGTGTCGCTGTGTGCCTCTTCTCCTCTCCAACTTTGACTACTACAAAGGGGTTTATGTTCACCCCCACCAGCTTCTGCGCTTCAATGATATTGATCCCAACCTGAGAAAATGTGGGAGAAAACCTTCAGATCAGTATTCTCCTCGCCCCCAACTTCATCTTGAGCTTGTTTCAGCAACAGCAGTATGCAAGTGTGCCGGGCCCTCTTGCTGGAGGGGCAGACACTTCAGGGAGGCTGCTGAAATCTGCTATGGTCAGGACAGACCAAAATGGTATTTGAGATACTTGTTCCTTTCAGACAAGCAAGGAAATGAAGTGTTAGAACCCCAGCACCTTTGACAAGTGCAGCCTCTCTGACAACACCGTCTCCAAGGGGATGCAAAGCCACTGCTCCCACGTGGTGGGGTCCACAGAGCATCTTGGAGAAGCTGCTCTTTTTATCTTCTGTTAGCACTTCTCTTTGAATCCTACTGAGATGGACACCACTGGAAAGACTGGAATGTGTCTGTCTCATTTGCTGTGACTGTTTACAAGCCTATGACATGGGAGAAATGTTCTTACACTTGCTCTCAGTACAAGCAACTAGACAGTTGTTAAGGTGAATAATAACTTCAAGAAAAGAATGGTAGGAAATTCCACCCCACAAAATCTTCCTGTTTTCGGGGCCCAACCCTCAAAAGCAGGAGACCCAAATGTGAGTCCACATTTACTTAAAACCAGGGAAAGATTTAAATCCATAGCCAAGCTAGGACACCTGCTCTGAAACCTGCAGGGCAAAAGATAGGACTGAACTCCATTTCCAAACTTCAGAATGGTTTCAAATAAACCTAACGTCAGAGCATTGGCCAGAGCCACAGCTTCAAACCAGGCTCCTGGAAACCAGGTTCCAAGAAAGTCCCTGGAGTAGTCCTCATGCCCAGCCACATCCCACCACTTCCCACATGTTCCTGGGGGCCCAGGCAAAGCCTGGGGAAGCTGGAAGGCACCAGTCCTCCCTGGGTGCTCTCCAAAGCTCTGCTCGGGCAGTGTTTTGCAGCAGCACACGCAGCTGTCAGGCTGATTCCATTCTCCTGTACATCCATAGATGGCCCAGAGAGAAACCCTTCTCTGGGCTGGCTGATGTTGGAGTCAGCACTCATGGATGCAATCCATTCAGGGAATCTCATACCTTGCCCAAGTAAACCACACAAATCAAGAAGGTGTCTTCATGATAGAGGCCTTGCTGGGGTATGAGACAATTGGAGAAGCCTAGGCCTTGAGCAAGGCAGCAACGGGACTGGCTCTGGGACCAGAGGGAGCTGCAGGGAGGTGCATCCAATGCTGCAGTACCTGGAAGCTCTGCGGGGTTGGAGTGGCAAAGAGGTCCCATGCGAAGCTAAGTCTGGAGCGGCTGCACAGAAAAACAACCCAAGTGAGCAGGTGTCTTCATCTACATGGACCTGAGCATGCCCGCATTGAAGGAAGCAACAGAAAGCCTGGCAAATAATGGCCCCTTGCCCTGAGAACAAGCAAATCCCCAACAGTCTCTGTTTGAGGCTATCAGAGACTGAAAGTTTCTAACATTTTGCAGAAGCAGAATGTCAAGAGATGCAAGATTCCCCCAGAAATCATCCCCTGAGCTGGCACTTTCCATCCCAGGGCCCAAGCAGGGGCAAGAGAGAAGAGCATGCCATAGATACCTCTTCACGGGGCTAAAGACAATGCCCGAAACCTCCATCTCAGACACATCATAGAAATCTTCTTCTTCCTCTTCCTCATCAGTCTCTAAGCCTTTCGCCAGCTTCCTGCCCAGTGCAGCAGCCCTCCGGTCCAGTTCACTTGCTCTTGGCCCCTCAGCTGCCCTGCAAACCCCCCACCATGTCACACACCGCATTGTCAGCCCTGACGAGTGGGTTGTACACTCCCCTCCACCCAGGAGGAGTAGGGCTACTTACTCCAGCTCCTCAAATCCAGGATTGTGGATGATTAACTCAGAACTGTAAGAAAAAGAGATATTTTGCTGAAAAACAAATGCCTTGAGGCTGTTCACCGATGCATTTAAGTAATAATGCCACAGCCATGGCTCCGCTTGTCTCTTGGCAGGGATATCAGCATCCTCCTAAGTGATGCTTTCCCACTGCTCACCCTGTGTGTCCACTGCTTTGTCTCTGGCACTCCAGAATTGACACCCCCCCAGACCTTGCTGCTGCCTGTTATCCTGTCCACCCAGACACCTCCATCTCCCCTGGTTTTGGGCACCATCCATGTGCAAGATGGTTGCAGTTGCTACAGTCCAAAGCCACATTCTCTGCAACTTTGCAACCATGAAATCTTGCTCCCATCAGCCAGAAAAGCTGCAGAAATGCTTTTGAATCTGAAAGGGCTCCCAGAGTGCAGCGGGTTGTTGCAGTCACAGGCTCTTTGTGAAAACAAAGTACTTTTTTCTCAAGAGCACTGCTCACTTACTGCTGCTGTAGAGCAGCACCTGGCCAGAGGTGGAAGAGTAAATGAGGCTGGATTGCATCCCAAAGGCTGCCACGGGCAAAGACAGCTGTATGAAATGCCTGGAAACTGGCTCCTCCCAGGATTTTAATACCTGTCTTTCATCTGGTAAACAAAGTCCTCCTCAGCCCAGGTCCCAGCTGAGCCGTCTGGAGGCTGGTAGCGCAAATCCAACTCAATGTAGATCTACAAACAGAAAATTAAACTTCCTGAGAGCTTGGCAGCCACAAAACAATGGCAGAAATGCCATGGAAATGGAGAAGAGGAGCACAGAATTAAAAAAGAAGCAAGATACTGGTGAGAAAAAGGGGAAGGAAGGGGGTCACAACTCCACAAAAAGCCTATTTATACCATACTCTCCTTGTCTGCCTCCATCAATGAGCTACAGTTAATCAACTCTCCCCCCGCCCAGCCCTGAGCTTCCCAAACTCCAGGATCCACTGAAGTTTCAAGTTCCCAAATCTAAAATATACTACCCCTAAGAGCCATCATGGGGCACTTTTGGTAAGGAAAGTGAGGAAAGTCCTGCAGCAGAGCAAACTAACATGCAGTCTCCCTGTGGGAGGCAGAAGATGGCAGGCAGAGCATCCACAGACACAACAGGAGCCGTACGCAAATCACAAGAGACATTGCCTTAGCATTAGTGATGAAGAAGGACAGCCAGAGAAGCACATCAAGTATTGGCACAGCCAGCCACAGGTCTGAATATCATACTTTGTCTGCAGGTGACTAGCCTGATCTCAAATCAGAACAAACTCACAAGGATTTCCCAGCAGAGGCCAGAATCTCAGCCATGAGAGAGAGGTCCCCTCTTAGTAGGCTGAAGGGGATGTACAGCCTGGGTTAGTAGCTCAGTCCCTGGAAAACACATGTTTCTGGGAGGAGATATACAGCCCAAGAAAACAGTAGCACAATGACTGGGAAACAGCAGCAAAGGCTGGATGGATGCAGAAGCCTGAGATAAAGCTGAGTCTGAAAAAAACCTTTCAAGCCACCAAAAGAAAAAAGGGTGCAAATAACCCAAGTCCCAGAGAAGAACAGGACTTGAAATAGAAGGAAGGACTTTGTTCCCACTTCATTGGAGGAGCAGCTCTCCCTTGGGGACGCGTCTCTTCCCAGCTGAGCAGAGGGAGAGGGTCTCAGGCTGCCCTTGGATGGGTGTTCCATCTTGTCTGCCTTTTTTCTCCTCCTGCCCCAAGTCTTCGTGCAGCCAGGGCTGCACGATCAAAAATGAACCTCGCAAAACCAAATGACGTTGGTTTTTGGTTGGAGCAGCTCATCAGCATGAGTGCTGCTGGTGGCACAGGGGAACAGGCAGCCAGGGCAAAGCGGTGTAGGTACCCCTAGCTCGGTCCCCTCAAACTATTGCCAGCATGCAGTGATGCCAAAGGGTCGGTTTAGTCCCTGTCCCTTTGCTAGCACAAACACTCATGCAGTGAGCTGCACAGGGCTAAAAATCATCTTGGAAATGCTTGGTTTCCACCTGGACCTGCTCCCTGATCCGGTCAGCTCCTTGTTTGTGCCACTTGGGCTGGTGGGCTGGTGGCCACTGAGTTGCATCTCCATGCACCACCACAAAGGTTGGTCATGTTGCCCATGGGAAGGAAAACGGAGCACAGCACATGGCAGGGCTGCCCTCCTCTGCCTCTCCTCCCCCTGGCCCTGCCCACAGCCCTGGCACCCCGAGCTCTGGTTGTCTGGCAGTGATTGCATCGTGCCTGCACACGCCATTTTTGGGTCACGGTCATTTTCCACCAGCACAAAGGAGCCAGTGAACCCTGGCACCAGGGCAGGAGGGGAGCAGGACTCGCAGCACAGGCAGGTTTCAGAGCCCCTCGTGACGCTCCACTGGTGTTTAACCCAAAATCCCATCAGGTCCCCAAGGCACCCGATGCCTCACTCCATCGGCTGCCCTCTGCTTCACACGCTGCAGCATCCCATGGCCCACACACTGCGTGGTGCAGGAAGCAGATGAAATACCACCTGCTACATCTATCACCCAGGGAGGTTTTACTAAGCCACTCTCTGCTCATTCAGTCCCTCAACAGGTCTCCAGGGCCCCCAGCCCACCCCACGGACTTCTGGATGCTCCTAAAACCACTTGATGGGTGTAAAGTGGTTGCACCCCTGTGTAGGGAGGGCACAAACGCCGCAGTGCTCCCAGGCTCAAAGCAGCACTTTGGATGCCCCCTCAGCCCCCAGTGCACTTGTGAAGCACCACAACATTTTTCCCACAAATCTTTCCTGATTGCTGACGTCCAGGTCACCTGTGGAGGACTTACACCAGTGACTCTGTGGTTCTTGTCAAGGAGGGCCTCCCGGACGATCAGCCTCCCAGATATCATCAGGTGCTGAAGGCTGAGGACAAGGGTACCAAGAAGCCTAGAACAAAACCAGAGGCTGAAGCAACACTGTACGCAGCATCAGAAACTACAGGCCAGTGAGCCTCACCTCCATCCCTGGAAAGGTAATGGACCAGCTCATCCTAGATACCATCTCTAAGCATGTAGAAGGGAAAAAAAAGGTCACCAGGAGTGGTCAGAATGGACTGACCAATGGATTGTCACCTGCCGTTATTCTGCTCCCCAGCTGCGTGGTGTGTGGATAGATGCTGTTGGTGCCAGCTCACTCATTTCCCACTGACTTCTTTGCTTGGTGCTGCTGATTTGTTACTGTTTGTTTTATCTATTTGTCCTATAGCAGTTTCTATTGACATTCTAGTTCCTCTGATCCAGCTCCCGTAAGGAAAGCACCCAGTAAACACTGACACAAAGTTCAGCCACATTTTCTGCTCTGGCTTTATCTTTTAAGTATCTCGCGTGAGCCGTACCCGTCTATTTCCTCCACGCCCTCTCTAGCAGGTTTATGATGGCTCTGAAAAGGTTTGTATTATTAACTGCCTCTAAAAAGTTGTTCCTGTTGATTTTTCTTGAGTTCTTACATTTTGCTTATCAGAGTTGGCAACCTTCCCTGCACTCTTATGTTTCACATGTCATAGAAGGAGGCACTTCTGCTCCCTCTCTTGCTCCACCACTACTCAGTCTGTCACCTCTACTCTCTGGTTTCACTAAAGCATTTTATAGCTGCTGGAATAATGACTGAGTTCACAGTATTGTATCTGTGCCACCCAAGGTGCATTCTGAATTCTGGCTGACCCTTTAAATTTAAATTGTTGTCTTTTTTAAAGGTTAAACCATACTACCACAGGCTTGGGGCTTTTTCCAGCTGATAGGCACGTTGAATTTGGGTACAGCATGGTCACAGTCACCATGGGGATCTACAGGGTGAGAGCAGGTCCCCACTCTGCTGCAAGTCCTGCCCTTGCAGCTTTATTTTTTAGGGGCCTATTTTACCTTTGTCCCACCTTGGGGACTGATCTGGATCCTTACGTAGTCTGTTATTGCCGGCAAAACCAAACTGAACTATCATTACTTCATGTGTACAGCTCTGCTGCCCAGCTCTATCCTCTATTCTATAACTTGTAACCTGCTCATCTTCCTCCATCAAATTTCCAATGAAAATTTTCTACTCCCAGACGAAAATTTAAACCCCAGTATTTCTCTTCCCCCACCGCTGCCGGTCACCCTAACAATCAAAGAACCTACCTGTTACTGAAAACCTTGCTGCAGTTGTAAACCTTAACGGACAGCACTTCTCCCATGGCAAGCTTCCCGTAGTGAGGCCAGCAAAAGAGCTACAACCAAAAGCAGAGCAGGAAAAGATAATAATTCATTCCCAGCTGTTTGCTGGCTGGGTGGTCTCTGCAAGGTGGCTGAACCAAAGAGCATGACAAAGAATTGCCCTGGCGGAAAGTTACTGCAGGGCAGGGCGAGGCAGACCCTGGAGCTGGGGAGGAAGGAAGGAAGGAAGGGCAGGGAAGGGGGTGAGAGCCCCTGCAGCAGCGCAGAGCTGCAGGTTGGCCGCCGAAGAAGCCAGAGCATCATCACCCTGCGAAAAAGAGGGTACTCTCCTGCTGGCAGGCTGGGGGGTGAGACGGGGCACGGGAAGGTGCAGATGCTCGGGGAGCAGAGACGACCCGTGGCGAGGCTGCGGTTCGCCACTCGGGCCGGCTGCTGGCCGGGAGGTCCCTCTCTCCCCGGGGGTACCCGGGCCAGGTGGGACGGTGGAGGAGCTGCGGGATCCGGCCTGGCCGGNTCGCCCGGCCGGTTCGGCCGCGCCGCTGCCCGCCCCGCCGCCCCACGGGCCCGGCCGAGGGACACGGGGGAGCGGGGCCAGGCTGCTCCGCCTCCCTCAGCCCCGGGAGCTGGGGGCGCCTGGCCAGGGGCTGCAGCTG
>VXBW01008329.1:241072-286800 GCA_013400375.1 Thinocorus orbignyianus
CCTCCAGGGATGGCGCAGCCACAGCTTCTCTGGCCAACCTGTTCCAGTACCTCACCACCCTCACAGCAAAGAATTTCTTCCCCAGATCTCATCTCAGTCTCCCATCTTGCAGTGTCATACCCTTCCCCCTTGTCCTATGGCTCCCCTCCCTCATAAAGAGTCATAGAATCATAGAAAGGTTAGAGTTGTAAGGGACCTTAAAGATCCTAGAGCAGGTTGCTCCAAGCCCCATCCAGCCTGGCCTTGAAGCCCTCCAGGGATGGGGCATCCACTTCTCTGGACATTTCCCTTCTCCTTTTTCCTTGCCCTGGAACGAGCTTCCAAGGCCAGGCTGGATGGGGCTTGGAGCAACCTGCTCTAGGATCTTTAAGGTCCCTTCCAACTCTAACCATTCTGTGATTCTATGAAAGTGCCCCAGCAGAGGTCGGCCCCGTGCCCTGGGGAGCGGACGGGGGCTTCCACAGCTGGGTGCTGCAGACCGGAGCCAGGCTGTGCCCCCAGGCACCCTGGCCCTGCAGCTGCTCCAGCACAAAGCCACAGCTTGGGCGGTTAAACCCCTGCAAAGCAAACACTGGGCAGGTGGCGAGGGGCAGCCCCTTGAGGAGCGGGGCTGGGCTCGATAGGGGGGACACCGCTCTGCAGCCCCCGCTCACCCTGCGCTGGTGTGATGGGGACGATGGAGCAGTTTCTGGGGACGGGCTGAGCTCTGCCCTGGGAAGACAAGCCCAGAGGCAAAGGGAGGTGCAGGGCAGCAGCCCCCAGAGCCGGCTGCACTCATGGCTCAGCTCCCCGGCACCAGAGCTGGTAAACGAGAGATGCCCTTCCAGAGTACAGATTAGAGCAATTCAGCAGGATTTGGGAAGCATTTATTACTCCTGGGGCTCTGGGTCTCCCACCCAAACCCCGGCACCCACACACGCTGCACAGGGTGGCTAATCCAGCTCTGCAAACACCAGGGAGTGAATCATGCACCAAGCACTGGGCAAGAACATTTTCCTGAGGAAAAAAACAACTGAGCTCAAAACCAAGTTCTTATCTACCTCAAGTGACAACCATGCCATAAATCTGCATTCCAGCTACACCCAAGGCAGGACAAGGCAGCAGACGTAGCTCCCAGCCTCTTGTCAAAGCACACAGTAGCCATCTTCCCTGCCTCTGAAACCAGGAGCCCTGGGGGAGAGTCAAGAATGAGACAAAATGGGCAACACTGTGCCACGCTGGCCCAGCTGCTTCCAAGCTTGCTCCTCCCATGGCTTTTTACCTGGATTCATACCCACACAGCCCTTGTTCTCAAGTGGCAACCACAGGATTCATGTCCCTTCGCTCATTCACATTTTGACCACTTACCTGCAGGTCAACAGCATCTCCTTCAAGTTCTCCTCTGCTCCCAGAGGAGGAGGAACTTCCTCAAGCCTGTCTCTCCCCCCACCCCAAAATGGGGAAGGTCCCTCCTCCCATCAATGAGTCCAGCACATGGAGACACTTCAGCTGGTTGCAGAACACAGTGACTGCACTCCTCAAAGCCAGTGCAGAGAGACAGAGGATTTGCTCTCTTCCTTTTGACTGGGAACTGGCAGAGGTTTAAAAAGGAGAGATGAAATGGATTTCCCACTACACATTCTGCTATCTCAGAGCTCATCTTCTGCCCCTCAAGGCTGGAGCTAAGGAAGGTCCCCATGGGCTTGACATCTTGCCAAGAAACCATTCATTGAAGCCAGGCACCACACAATGTTGTAGTGCTAAAGAACACTTTATTCAAAAGAAAGAAAACAAGAAGATACAGAAAAACAGCCATAGGTTTCACATGTGTAGTACAGGGAAGGAGAGCTCTTACCTACAGGTTTTAAGGAGCTGAAAACAAGAGGAAAGGATGCCGTCAACCATGATGCAGTTTCTCAGAGAAGGCCTGGCAGTTTTCCTCCCCCTCCTCCACATTTGCAACACATTTTAGTTTAGGCAGTAACTCAAGAGGAGAGGTTTCCTTCAAGAATCTAAGTACAAGAAAATTGGGTGCTGCAAGCTAGATGATTTCAGGAGAGAGCACCCTGCTGCCTGTGGAACCTGGGAGAACACATCAACGGGATGAGGTTCAACAAGGCCAAGTGCTGGGTCCTGACCTTGGGTCACACCAATCCCCTGCAGTGCTCCAGGCTGGGGCAGAGTGGCTGGAGCTGCCTGGAAGAAAAGGACCTGGTGTGTTAGTGGGCTGTGCGCTCAACATGAGCCCACAGCATGCCCAGGTGGCCAAGAGCATCCTGGCCTGGCTCAGGAATAACATGGCAAGTAGTACTTGGGAGGTGACTGTCCCCCTGTACTGGGCATTGGTGAGGCCCCACCTCAAGAGCTGTGTCCAGTTTTGGGTTCCACAGGACATGAGGGACATTGAGGGGCTAGAGCATGTCCAGAGATGGGCAACGGAGCTGGTGAGGGGTCTGGAGCACAAGTCTTATGAGGAATGGCTGAGGGAGCTGGGGGTGTTCAGCCTGGAGGAGGCTGAGGGGAGACCTTCTCGCTCTCTCCAGCTCCCTGAAAGGAGGGTGTAGCCGGGGGGGGCACTCTCTTCTTCCAAGGAACAGGTGATGGGACAAGAGGAAATGGCCTCAAGTTGCCCCTGGGGAGGTTCAGACTGGATGTTAGGAAAATTTTTTACATGGAAAGGGTTATTAAGCCTTGGAATAGTTTTAATAGCTCCAGGGAAGTAGTTGAGAAACCATCCCTGCAGGTATTTAAAAGACGGGCTGACATAGTGCTTAGTGAGATGGTTTAGTGATGGTGTTTGGTTGTTTTTTTTTAATCAGAATTAGGTTGATGGTTGGACAAGATGATCTTAAAGGTCTCTTCCAACCTAGACTATTCTGTAATTCTATGGTCAAAACTAGGTTTGAATAAAAAAGTAGCACTAATTCATCTTTGCTAGGCAGCAGTCCTAGACCCACAACTGTTAAAGCACAAGCTACATACTAGTTTAGAGGCAGGTACCATCCAGTACAACTGGTCTATCTAACTGGATTCAAACCCAGGTTCTACTTTCACACAGGCTTGTAACCTACCAGTTTCACAGCCTAAATCACCAGGGCAGTCTTCCAATGTATTCTCACCATTTCCTGGTTTACCTGGCAGAATACACAAGTTCCTTCATAATTTCACAGTAAAGAAACAGCTCATCTTGCTGCATTCAGCCGTTTAAGGGGTTAACAGGTAACAAAACGAACACAGACAATTTGCTCTGCTTCTGCAGCTGGTCACCCTCAACCTCATCAAACTCAGACATGGGATGACCGACCTTACATAAACCAAACACCCACATAGCTGGAGAACAAAGGGAAAAGCTTAGAAAAGAATTAAGAGTCTGGACATGTTATATATGTCAAAGCAGATTATTTATTTTTATGAAACTGAAAGCGATGACCAAGTTTTCTAAACTCTATTTCGAAATGAACTTCAAATTCCAGTCTCTTGAAACAACTGTGCTTTGCTATCACATGCCTGTCCTAGTCCCCAGACCACAGAACAGACACTTCAACACCTCTGAGGACGAGACCTTTTTCGACTTCCACAGATAGTTACTACCTCATTTCCTAACTTCTATGACACAGAGGAGTCAGTCAAAGCATCTTTATATCAATGTTTCCAGTTGCTGGATTTTGAAAGTCACATTAATGTGACTCATTAGTCCCACCCCTGATTAATTAACAATTAGTCTTCAAATAAGAAAAGTGTAGTGTTCTTAAACTGCAACAATGGCTCCAAGCAAGAGGCCACCATAAAAACAAATTTTGCAAATAGAAAAAGGTGATTATAAAGAAGATTGCAAAGTATGGTCACTGAAATTTAAAAATAAACCTCTACGTATAAAAATATACTGGCACTTTATGAAGGCACAGCAGGAACTTCTGTCTCAGGCATCCAACCAACTGACTTTGGTACCAATGAGGACAGAAGGAAAAAAACCCACCTATGAAAGAATGCATGGGAAGTATCATCACAGCAAGCACAACTGCAGTGCCAAACTCAGCGCTGGAGCAGCGCTGCAGGAGCAGCTCAAGGCACGTGCTCAAGCCGACTCCAAGCAGCAGATGGGCCCTGTCAAACAACGATGCATGGGATCATGAGTCACTGTCTCAAGGTGGAAAACCAACAAGGTCTCTTTTTCTGTGACAAAAACTCCTAGGAGTTGTGGCTTTTTCCCCTCTTTACATTCTTTTCAATCAGGAACAGGAAAGATCAAAGACAGAGCACAAGCCGGTCAGAGAAGTAGCGTGAATGGTACAAACTCGAGCCACTGAGCACCCTCAGTGTGCAAGGGAGGGCGCAGCTGCAGGCAGCTTTCTTCACCCCAGTACAGGTGGTCAGGCTGCAGTCTACACCGTCTTTATTTCAGGCCGTTTCACAGGTGGCCATCCCTGCCACTTATAGTATGACACCAGCTGCTTCGGCACTTCAGCCAGAACCGTCTGGGACAGCGCTTCCCGGGGAGCCTGCAAAAAGAACAGGGGGTATAAATGAGAAATACTGCAGAGAAAGGGTTTATCAGCCCAGTGACAAACTCTTACAGGCTCAAAGCGCAGCCCCCACCTGCCACATCTTCCTCCCCATTTCAGGAGTTCCTTGCTGCAGTTTTAGGAGCACTTCCAGTCAGTCTCAGCAAGCACTGCTGACGAAAACCACTGCACCACCACTACCCCAAGCCCAGGCTCACACAGCCTTTATACAGCCCCGATCTGAGTGGGAAGCTGCCCCAGTCACTAATAATTTCTCTTATCCTGAGTTTTCACTTGACTCCACTCTTCAACCCAATTCACTGTGCAACATGCACAAATGCTAGTGCCAACTGTGGAAGCAGTGAGAAGCTGCAGAACGACAGAACTGCTTTCAACAGCAGGGAAGACTTATCCGAAATCGCTCATGGGACTCAACAACAGAGACTGTCAGTATGATCTCATTTCCTTGCCTAAATGTTTGCATCCCGGAAAAGAAAGCATCTCCTTTACTCCTCTGTAATAACTGAGAGAGAGGTGCTAAATCAATGCTGCAAGGAGAGCTCTAGGAAATGCTAGAAGAGAGCTGCGACAAGACACTGCTTGAAACGCAGAAGCAACCAGCTCTCACCAGAACCAGCCCCCTGAGCATGCAGCTTGCTGCCCTGTCCAGACTCACACTCAGTTCTCAGATGTATTATTTACATACATTCTGGTACCAGGGCTCTTCCCAAGTTAAAGGGCAACATACATTTTTGAACTGTCGGAAAGGCACAAACTGGACAATGTCTCGTGCAGCTGGCTCTCCCGTCAGGGACTTCAGGACACCACTGTCTCCATCCAGGAACTCCATTGCTTTGAAATCAGCTCCACCAACTCCAACAATAATGATGGACATGGGCAGCTTACACGCATTAACAATTGCTTGCCTAGTTTGGTCCAGGTCGGTGATCTCTCCATCTGTGATGATCAGCAAGATAAAATATTGCTGAAAAACATTAGAAAGCAACCAGTTAGGAAGTTCAACACCAAAGTTCATGGAACTGAAGGCAAATGAAGCAATTTCTTATTCTAAGGAAGAAGTCAGATAGTGCTGTGGATAAAGCAAAACCAGAACATTAAAGAAACTTATATTTATTCCCATTTTTTTCATCACATAACACCTTTCGTTGTGTACTCTGCACCAGAAAAAAGATACTTTGAATTTATAAATCAATTCAGAAAGAACTACATCTATTAGCAGAATAGAGATGTGCAAAGTACCACTAAATCAAGAAAACTGCGTACAAAATTCACTGATGAATGCTGCTTCGCTTACAGACATCACAAAAAGGCTAAAGTTCAGTATTTAATATCCCCAGAGTATAACTGAAAAAGCGTTTTTAGTTACCAATAATTTAAAATATTAGAAATCTCAAGACACAGCAGTGATAAATGTCATGACACAAAACCACGCCAGAGATAACAACAGGGGAAGAAGAATACAGGAACTTTTCTAGAAAGAAAAAGATAACTCAAGCCACTACTTCAGCATGGTAAAGTGTTTAAAATTTCCTTCTTTTTCCAGAGGCTAAGGTTTAGTACCTAGTTTTGAAATGAGCAACCACTGTTTTATAGCAGCTACGACAGGCTTAAAATAAAAACAAAAAATGATACACACACAATGAAAATAAAACTGGATTTCTAGTTCCAAAATCCAGACAACTCAAGTGTGAGTATGTACCCTACTTCTGACAGATTCTTTATTTAAATAGTTTGTTTTTCATCTGTAAGAAAAGCTAGAGATATTTAACATATAAAGAAATAAGAAGATTCCCCCAATACCCCAAATACCCTCAGAAATATAAGAAAGAGATCTCCCTAGACCAAGTATCTCACAGCATGGGAAATCTATTTGACATACACACAATCCTAAGTAGAACCAAAACCACTGAAACAGGTAGACCATAAAGTACCAGAGCACACCAGAGTGTAGACCATAATTCCTTCTAATTGTTCTGTCAAACTGGAATTAGTTAACTCTATACAGAATTCCTTAAGCAAAGGGAATGACGTTTAAGGAAAGAGAGTTCAATTCTAACAGCTGCCATGGCCATGCAAGCACACAAATGGGACATGCAACACAACTGCACGGTATGTGGGTGCTCTGCAATGCCATCAGTGTATTAACTTAACAGTTCTCAGACTCCTTTGTTAATTTGGCCTTCCAGACAGCCAGATTCTGCATGCCACCACGGTCAAACGGATAGTCAAGCCCTCTGTTATTTTTCTTGGAGGTGGTCTTTGTGTAGGTTCTTGAGAGCAAAACTATTTGGAATAAAATAGGGTGCCTCTATATTGTGTGCATTCCCCACAGGTGACAGAGCTCGGTGTCTTGGTTTAGCCTCAGACAGCAACAAAGAAAGCCCCTCCCACAGCTGCGGGGAGAGGATCAGAAGAAAAAGGCTGAACTCGTGGGTTGAGACAAAAGCTGTTTAATGGAACAGATAAAACAGAGGAGTATATAAACATGATTACGATACCAACTGGACCAGTCACCAAGTGCCACCACCAGCTGTCTGTCACCCCTCCCCTTCCTGGCTGCCCCCTGGGCATGGCTCCCATGGGTTGGAATACCTGTGCTAGATCCACAGGAGAACTAACTCTATCCCTCCCAGAACCAGGACACTTGGCAAGAGAAATCAGACTGAGGCAACTGCTGACAGAGTCCAACTAGTCTAAAAACCAACACAGTACCCCCGCATATTTCCGTAAGTACAATGACCAGCAAGCTCTGAAAAAGAGAAGTAAGTATCACTCGAGCAATGAAAACTAGTGTCAGTGTCTACAGGTTCGTACCAATTTGTACCAAGAGAGTACCAACAGCCTCTCTGTAGGCTCGCAGGAGACGAACCAATCTGGTATTTTGAGGAAGGAAGACAACATCACTTTACCATTCCATGAATGGGAAAAACACAAACACCATCCCAACTAAGCTTCACAGGAAAGAACACGCACTCACCGAAGCACTTCCCTGTTGTGCCGAGTGCGCTGCAAATCTCGCCACATGGTTTATAATAGGAGAGAAATTGGTTGGCCCATAGAGTCGGATCTGAGGCAGGATCTGGCGGTAGGCATCCACTATTCCTTGGATCCCTGTAACACAAGGAAGGCAAGCTGCCACAACAGCCTCACAGCCTCTCCAGTAATTATTTTATAAGCATCACTAAATGGCAAAAGGATAATAACTCCCACACAGCTGTGAACTCTGAAAGGGCAAATAAGCAGCAGGATTACAGCAGATACACAGAGCACAGGTGTGAAACCAGAGGCCATCTACACAGACAGGATTTGCAGATTTCTCCCCTGTTCTACACTCTTCACATCGTTCCCTGAGCCTTTAACATCACAAAGCTAACGGAAGTGGTAGGAAAAATTACACAGTGAAGGCACACTGATGACTACCTTGTCATCCAATTTGTCTTGTTTACTTGCTTATAGTCTGATTAGATAACAAGGTAAGAAGCTCTCTGGAACAGTAACTTTTTGTTTTCCTCGTGTGATAGTTAGACAATGATCCCTGATTCAGAATTCAGACATTTCTGTAACAGAAACAGCAACCCCTAAGGCTTTACCTAGGCAAGAAGTTTTTCTCAGGTTAACTAAACAACGTTTTTTTTACAAGTCCGATTTTAAATAGTACATATTCTTCTGTGGACCCACCTAAACTGGCCTGTTCCCAGTTTCTACGAATGTAGCTTTGTTTGCCTCTGCTGTCCGCAGTGCCCACTATGCAGGGTTTAGTGCACTACCTCTTAAAACTACTGTGCAGGCCCCCTCAAAGAGCAAAGACACGCCCTGACATCTCAATGTCAGATAATGCCCAACTGACAGAGGAAACACTTGGATTTTTAACACTGAAACTCAGATTCCATTTTTTGTTGGCCTTAGACCAGAGAGGAAAACTGAACTACATTAAAAATGCTTGTCCAAGAACAATTCTGCATTGCTGCATGCCGAGACAGTTCTTAGTCCTAAAAGACCATAATCCATCCTAGAGAGCAGCTACTAAAAACAGATGAGACCACCTCCACTAAAAAAGATGGCTATAAAGAAAATAAGCTTTAAGACCACATTTTAGAAGGCAACATTCAAGCACAGATACACTGCTGCTGAAGTAACGATGGTCTCCAACAGCCTTAGCAGATGACCACTCTGAAAGCATGACTAGCACAGGCACATTGCTAACCTAAATCCACTGCCACCTATAACATACCAGAAGTAACCGAGCTGCAGCAACTAAAACCTCAGCACAGATTAACAATCAAATCAAATCTAGACCCCTTCACCGGATCTTATGTAGACTGCACAGAATTCTGCTCCAACACACATGCACCTTTGTCAGCATCCAGGTGAAAGTACATTTAGTGTGCTGCACGTCTTGGTTCTGCATCTGTATTTCATCAGTTATGAAAGAAATAAAATACTTCAAACATCTTCCCCAGTGAAATATTAATAACAAAGTGTCCCTACCTTGACAATAAGGGTTGCTGGGGTTGAAGTTCAAAGCAAACTCATGAGATACCTAGGAAATGGGACATTATGAACAGTCAAGGACTGCAGACACAGAGAGTGACCACCCAGCATTGCCAAGGCCCTACCTGCCAGCTAGGAGGAACTTGAGCTCCAAATCCAAATGCAGGAAACAGCTTGTCCCTGGAGAGAAAGGACAACAACAAGAAATGAGAAAGAGCAATTCTTTAATAACTCACTACTCTGTTTCATTCCCAGAAAGCAGCTAGAGACTAAGGTTCAATTCCTGCCATAAGGAATGGGTACACCACCTAGCTCCCCGTGACCAGTCACAGGCTGATTTCAGCCTTGAACTTGACAGTTCCAGAACTTCTTTTAGTGCAGTACCCCCACAGGAATCTCAGGAGATTTCAAAGCAGCAAAAGAAAAGTCAACCCAACCACAGGCTGGCTAACGGACAGAGCAGAAAAATATGTTCCCATGGAATCAAATGGGAAACTCATGTTTGAAACGCACCGTCAGCTAAAGCAGCATTACAGAGCAGCCCAGGGCTACAAAAGGGCAGACCCGGAGGGACAAACCAAGTAAATGTGCCAAATCACAAAGGGCTGCCACTGCCCTCCCTGGCAGTGACAGAAGCAGGAGGAAGCAGTAGAAGGGAAAAGGGATGTCCCAAGAAAAGGCAGCACCTCAGCCATTCAAATGCTACAGCTCTGGAACAACCCAACAGCCTTGATTACTGACACTCACTGTGATACATTTTTGATGCAGTGGCTAGATCAGTTAAGATCACTACATACGTGTCATAGTCCTGGACTACACTTCCCACACTCCAGATGGCCGTCAGGTACTCGTTTATCCCATCTGGGCTAATGTAGTGAAGAGAATGTGGTGACCTGGGATCTCCATTAGAGCCAGTGAAGTCTACACCCACCTATCAGTCAAGGTGATGAGAGCAAGTCACTGACACATCACCACAAGCAAATGAGAAGAACTAACCATACCCAGAAAGAGAGGGTTAGACCAGGCCCACAACGCTCCCCGACCCCAGGCACACAGGCAAACAAGCCTTGCATGCCTTTTCCCACTGGGAATGGTTTAAGAAGTAGTTTTCCTTTCTATGATAGGCTGAACCTGCTTCACAAAAGAAGCTTAAGAAACCCTAGTTCCATTAAAGTTGCCACTTGATCACAAAAAGTAAAAAAAAATAAATATAATTTGCATTTTTGCAGTCATTCACACTGCAAATTCAATTCAATCTGCAGTCATTCACACTGCAAATGAAAGTACTAATCACAACCTCACTGGTCTTGCTATCTACCAAGACGTACAGCAGGGAAAAGACTCACCGTGAAGTTAATTTGGCAGCCTCCCATGACATAGTCCAGAAACGAATACTCAGTCTCAATCTAGAGAAACAGACAGACAGTGCTACACTTCCTCCCCACAAGAACAGGTTTCATTATGAACAGAAAATAAAACAAAACAAAACAAAAAATGCAACAAAAATCTTCCTACCTTGCAGGATTTTATCCTAATAATGCCGGAGTTTTTGTAGCTCTTTTTCCTTTGTTTTTTCTCAGGATGAATGCATTCAAATTCCACCTAGAGAAAGCAAGCACACAAAAAGCAGGTTCCAAAATGTCTGCATTTACAGCAGGGAAAAATTACTGAAACAGAATGGTGTCAGACACCATACAATTTCAGAGTTACCGAAATATCTAGTAGAATTCGGAAATTTATTTTTAAAGAAGGTTTGTAACTACTTTGGCTGCTATCTGATGAGTTATATGAGATGCTTTTGCCACCAGCACCGGGCAAAACACAAGGCAAGATCTCAGGAAAGTCTCTCTTCTCAGTAACGTAACTGTTATTCTGTGTGCAACCATGGAACAGTGTCACTGAGTCAGTGGGGAAAAAAAAATTGACCACAAGCACAAGTGTTTCTCTTATCAGGTTCTTTTTTGGTTAAGGGAAGGGAATGCATTCAAACAGAAGCCAAGGAGGCAAAATCTCCTTGGAGATTTCAGGGAGGCCCTTTTTTGGCCCAGACTGCAGATTCCCAATGGCAGTGTTTCACCGTTTTGTTTCACTCGCATTAGTTCTGACTTCACGTGGGCTATGGAAAAAGGCAAGAACCTTCCACAAGCTTTTAGGATTGCAACCACAGACATCAAGTTGCCTGTCAAGTGGAAGCAGTCCTAGGCTATGTCTCGTGTGTGGATTCGTCTGTCTGTATTCAGACAAGACATCTCCAGAGAACGAGAGTTCAGGTTTTCTTCGCAGACAGAGAGAAGCCAGCACCAGCAGCAAACGATTCAACTTACTCTGAATTGAATGACAAACAGTGCCCCCTGGAATCGCTGTTTCTCTCTGTAAGCTAGAAAGGCAACCACAGCACTCGTGAGGGTGACCAGCTCAAGCACAGATGTTATGTGAGAGAAGCCCTACCTCTGGGCTCATTCTGTTAAAGCATCAACAAACCCTTTTATTTCCTCTTGCCTCAGAAGTGACAAGAGCAAGCTGAACTGCTGGGGAAAAGTGGCTGGTGGCCAGCAGACAACGGGCTCAAGGATGTCTTTAGGAACAGGAAAGGTAGAAGTACCCAAGGAAACCAGAGAAATGTGACTCCCACACCAAGTTTTATTATTTCCAAATGCTGCTATAGTAATCCAAAAATAGAGACAGAAAAATTCACTTTTGGAGGCAACAACCAAAAATATCTCTCTGAGGTCATTATTAAAAAGAGTTTGTGAAAGACTGAATTACTGACTAAGTTAGTGGGGGGCTGAGGAAGCTCACCTCAGAGCCATCACCTGCTTTCTGCAGCTGAGTCAGGTTAGTTTCAAAAGTGCCTATCAAGTCATGCGACCCATCGCTGTCGTGATCGGCACACTGCACCTGAAAGGGGAGAGAGAGCACAAGGAATGGGAGAGGGTCCTGCATTAGGGAGAAACACCACTGCTCTTGGTGTCATCTCCTGCTCCCACAGCTTTGCAGCGATGCTAGTGACATCCCTGTCACATCCCAACTGGTGGTGCCACCCGTATCACTAACGGAAAGCCAACAGTTAGAGACACCCAGAGCCAATCTCAGAAAAAGGAAGATGTTTGATTGCTCAGACATTTAAGTGCGCACAGTGAAAAGTTTTAATTAAAAGCTTTCCCCAGCTACAAGGGACAGAAAAAAAAAAAGAAAAAAAAGAAAAAAAAAAAGGAACAAAAAGACCAAAAAACCACTACAAAAATCCCTAATGTTTCATAGCCCTGATGTTTAAGGGCAAGATCACTCAGAACACCACATGCAGCTGGGGTAATGGGAAGAAGCAATTAAAATTCATCTAGGCACTAGTTCATCTATACTCCTTTCTTCTGCCCAGAAATAGCATCATTTTACAAAGAAGCTGCAATTTCAACAGAGCTGTCTTTTTCTGCATTTTACACAGATAAAATTATAAATAATTAATAACCAGTAATATTAAAGCTTCAGAACTAGATAATACACAAGACGAATGCATTTAAAAATAAATATACACTAATAACTATGGCTTAGAGCAAACACAGTAAGAGGGATATTGTCAATAGTTCCCCACAAAATCAACCATGAGGAGCATTCATAACATGCACAATATGTACAACTGCAGAACACAAGTAATTCCAGCAGCAGTCAATCAAGAAACAGTTGTGAACAGCTGCTTCCTCCCCTGAAGTCCATATGCTGCACAGATTCAAAAGCTCTCTGAGATCCGCCTTTGGTAATCAAAAAACTGATGTTACTGCAGCATAAACCACAGTGACAGCTTTCTCCTCAGGACAAAGCAACAACATGAATCCATGGGCAACACCCCAAGAAGCATGTCAAATTAATGGCTCAGATATCTGAATTTGAGACAAGGTTCTTTTAGGACTATGATCCACTAGGGACCTTCCATTGGAATTAGCGGGAAACCCATACAAAAAGCTGGGTGAAATATGGACAAATCCAGCCACCTAAATGGGAAGCAATGAGTCATCCTTCAGTTTCCTAACGGGAAAACAAAATCACCTTAGAGACTCTGTCCCCTTTCTCCCCCTTCCTCGTTCCCAACTCATCACCTTTCCACTCTTCCCTTCTGCACACTTCACCACAAAGCAACTCCCATCCTCCTGCCTGAACTCCCCCATGCCTCCTCTCAGCCATTCAGACATTTAAACATCACCCAAAAGAAACTGGAACATGCCAGGGAGGCCAATGAAAAAGGCTCTGGCGCAAAAGCCAGTGTGTGGACTCACTCTGCAGGGTCTGCTTCCCTGGAGAGGTGCCTCCTCCACACACCTCCTCTCCCCTCTCAGCCATGCCAATAAAACTGTACTTAGGACCACTTTTGTTAGTTCACAGCATGGTACAGCTTAAAACAAACCTCCTTCTGAAAGGGTTTTCTAAAACCAGTCAAGATTCAGTGTACACAGTCTGAAGAGTGATGTTGTGCAAACAAAACTCTGCTGGTAATGCTGCAGGACACTCTATATAGTTATTTACTGATTAATTATGTCTTTGCGAAGGAACTATCCAACACTCATTGCAAAGCTTGGAATACAGTCAGCAGGTAAATGGCCCCGTCATCTACAGGAGGAACTTTCAAAATTCAGAGAAAATGGATTTGCCTTTATGTATATGCCATCAAACACAAGGACTGGCAGCTTTAGTCTCAATACCAACACCCACAAATTCCACATTTCTTACTTCTGTTTAAGTGATGTTACTTTCATTTGCCCCTAATTCTTAGCAAAACTGTCAAGAAGATAAGGCTGTGTCACAAATCTGAGCCGTTCTTC
The DNA here is from genome assembly GCA_013400375.1 of Thinocorus orbignyianus. Lineage (NCBI taxonomy): Eukaryota > Metazoa > Chordata > Aves > Ciconiiformes > Thinocoridae > Thinocorus > Thinocorus orbignyianus. The sequence continues at coordinate 254,877 of VXBW01008329.1, forward strand.
ACACAGAAGAAGAAAAATACCACCCTGCATCACAATGAAGAAAGAATTACCAAAATACTAGGTAGCACAGTTAATTTGATCAAGAGAATTATGTTCAGACACATATTCAGTACATAATCCTCACCCTGAGCTGACAAAGCTGATATTTAGTGGACACATCAAAATTCTTCCACTGTGCTGAAGTACAAGGAGTTTTCTCTTTACTTACTACCATTATTTCATGCATAATTGTTCCTACATAAATTTTTGGAAGCCTCAAACAAGAAGTTCAGAGCAGCAAAAATCAGATGAACAATGAAGCATCAGCACAATATTATATTCTTTACTGCTGCTAGTGAAACTCCCGCCTGTCAGCCTGGATTCCCCTTTCTGACTGATCTGCCTAACCTCTAAGTACAAGATCAGTACTCTTTCACAGCTGCACTGTGAAACTTCATAGATTATTTGCACATGCAGCAGGAATTCTATCTGAAAAAAAACTAACAGCAAAGATTTATCCTAAGAAGCAGGACATTCCAAAACGAATTCCAAGCGCAGAAAGCTTCTGGAAAACAACAGAAAACAAACAAACAAAAAAACAAGCCAAACCAACCCATCAACCAAAACAAACAAAAAACAACCACACACAGATCTTTTTGGACTATAGCAAATAAAGCCTTTTTAATAGAAGTGTTAAACCATGCCATCTCATGACAGTTTTGACAAATGCTAACATGCCTCTCTGCCATCTCCTTTCCACATCTGCTGCTCTCTTTTGGACCAAGAGGACTTCCTTCTGACCTAAGACTGTTGATTCAATAAAAGCTCATGAACGCCACTTAGAACATCAACACATATCAACACACCCAGCACACCTGAACATCTATTCCCACATTAGTAATCTCAGTAATTGTTTGGACCTGCCATGCTGCACAGGTGAAACACATGCAGGTGTTCTGCTAAACCTTTCAGATCAAATTTCCAGCATGAGAGTTCTTCACAGACAGGATGAGGCAGGAAAATTCTGCAATACAAAGAGTTTAGGAGTTGGATAAACGAAGAGAGACTATACTCACATAGAACTATCTACGGATTTAAACCCCTTTACATTATCTGCATTGCTGAGAGCAGAAATTAACAAATTAATTTGCTATCAGATTTTCTTTTGCAGAAACTTACTAAAAGACATAAATGTTCTGCCACCACCATAAGCCAGGATCAGAGAGAATCAGTCACCATATAGAAGACCACAAGGAACTGCAGTTCTAACTCAAAACCAAATTTCTACTTCAAACAGATTGAAAAAGAGTTGGGACAAGCCTGCCAGTCTCGTGAACTCATGGATCTGATAGATGCACTAAGGCCCTCTCAATGTCAACATCCTAAGGCCTTCAAGCTTGTCCAACATATGCGAGCTTCTCAGTTAACTTAGAAACAGTGCTAGAAAGCCATAATTAATTAAAAAAAAAAAAAAAACAACCAAGCAAACAAAGAAAACAAACACCACACAAACCACCAAAATCCAGGCTGGCACCCTGGCCTGTTCTCTTATGACTAATCAATAGAAAGTGTGTGCCTTCTGCATACTCATCATGTTTTAATACAGACTTCATACTTAATAGACACATAATCACTTATCTGCCACACTGCTATTGTATAAAGGCAATCTAAAAATTTAAATATGACTAGATATCTTATAAACACATAGTTAACATCAGCATAGACTGGATTACTTATAATAAAAACAAAGAATTTCTGAAGGCTGTACCTTGATGGATTTATTAAAATCTCCACCACAGAACGTCTGTAAGGGAACACTGAACTTCCTCCAGCATGGATTTAAGTTGTTCTTGATCACCTTAGAAAAAATTACAGCATAATGTCATGTAAAGGATGTGGCGCCAAGTAAGTCACTAAGAAATACGAGGGTTCTGCACAGCTGCCTAAGAACAGCCCCAGTCAGTTTGGCCCTGACATGCACAGACAGCCAAGCAAAAGCTCTGTAAGAAATAGGAGTTTGAAGCTCAGTGTAAAGTTAAATTTTAGAGCCACGCCAACCTAACAGCTCATCACCACTGAAAGGGAGGAGAGACCTGCCACTCTTCTCCAATGGTGCTCAGCTGGACTCTTCACTGAGACAGCTTAATCCCCTCAACCAGGCAGCAAATATTTCCTGCCAGGTCAGCGAGTAGAATCCCTGGTTTAGGACACAAGACAACTTCCACTGCAGAATACGTCAGTATAGAAATACTACCTCTGATCTGTACACCAGCTGCCACATTCCAGCATCGCTCTGTCTGTAAAACTCCAAAAATGGATCCGATTTACCTAATAAATCCTGCAAACAAAACCCCAGCAGAAGTAATGAGTCTTCTATACTTAGACGACAGAAGAGCTGGAAAACCAGTACACAATACTTTGAAGCATAAAGTCAAACAAACTACACATTTGGCTTCCTCTTTTATTTTTCTCTTTTAAACTGCTGCACTTTCTAAGTCACCAGAATTTAACAGCTCTGACATCAAGACCAATTCTGTCAGTAAAAATCATGTTATTTTGCTGTCTGAGCAGTGAGATCACCAAATCCTTGGATTTGTTTTTGGCTTAAAATAACACTTGGACAGCATACCTAAATTTCTACTTTTTCTTTCTTTACAACATTACAAAAAGCTGGGTTCATAGGTGAAATATTCATCTGACACAATCATGTAATTGAACTGTATTAATAAAACAGAATATTCCAAAGCGAAAATACTACTTCAAAACCTAAACCTGGCAGTTGAATTTTTGATTTGACAGCGGTTTTCAACATGAAATTATCTCTCTGTTTTACTTCATTTTAAGTAACAAAACACAGTTAGCCTGGTTTAGTTGAGCGTGTGCAAATCCAGAGAGATTCCTGTCCAAAAGGCACTGAATACATCTTGTAGAAGCATACAGCATAACTTAACAAAAAACCAAACCAAACAGTACCTTTTTGTCCAAATTTCGGGCTTCAATTTCCAAGTACACAACTCTGGTATCTTTAATCTCCTCTGCTGAAATCTGTGCCACAAAAATTAAGAAAAAAATTAAACTACAACCTCCTCAGAGTTTTGCTCCTCCTTTGTCCATGAAAGTAACTGTAGTTATAAATATCTGTCTGTCTACACATGCTACACATGTAGCATTTGAAGATATAATCACAAAAAATGAGAAATGTCACTTTGTCCCAGACAACACACGAAAGGATAAGAAACAACTTGCTCCACACAAAAGCCTTATTTACCGTAATGGTGCCCTTTCCTGCTGGCTTTCCTTGCTTCAATTCCAGTGGTCGGGTGAACACTGAGCTGGATACAACCTAAGGTTAAAAGACACATAATATAAATATCAAGTCAGACAAAAAGCATGGAATTACTCTTCAGGAGCAAGATTTTCAAACTCTCCTAAAAGATCTATAAGGATTTAAATGCCTTTCCAACAGTGACTACCACCAGAGTTCGTGCTCCTGAAAGGCTGAACAGTCTCAAAATGACCTTTTCTCGCTATCCACAGAACAGTACCCAATAACATGTCTCCAAACTTAATTTAGCCTCTTATTTTTGCCACCCCTGAGCCATAAGCTGCATTTTCATCACAAGTAGCCAAAAAACTATTAAAATTGAGAAAAAGCTATTTAATTTATCAAGTCTTTATTTAATGATACAAACCCCACTTTTCCTCTCCTACTTATCTATACAAACCCCTCCTTAGGAAATGATTACAGAATCAAGGAATTTCAAAGGAAGCTCCATTAGAGCTCTCTAAGCACCATGCCTTCCTTACTCCCAGACTGCTTTTAGAGCATCTCTTCAGTTAAGCAATTAAATTGCAAACAGCATATATTTCTAACCTTGGCTTTGTGACTGACACCACAATTTTTCTAACTACATTCAACAGTACTGCAAACTCGTTCAACAACATATTTTCCTGTCTGAATGCATCAAAGCAATCTTTCACCGTATTTTTCATAAGCCCAATACCTGATGCTACTTTGTAGATCACTTAACAGACCTCTGTGCATACCTGTCCCAAAGTACACTCGATCCCTCCGAGGTAGTCATCATCGTTTAAATCAAAGGACTTGTTATCGATATCATACACACCAAATTTCAGCTTCTGCACTTTCTCAAAGTAATAGTCCACAACCAGTTTTTTACAGAATTCGGGGTTCTGGCAGTTCTTGATCCTCTCAGTGCGATCTACCTGCACAAAGACAGAAGCAAAGCTGCTGACAACGAGTAAGATGCAGATGTTCTCCCTTGAGGCCTTTCATCTATGCCCCCGTGCTGCTGGGACAGCCCCAGGTGGTGCAGCCTGTTCAGTGAGGACCTGGGCCACCCCACAGCTCCCCGGGAGGGGAAACGGCACTGGGTAAGAAACGTTAACCTATGGGAAAAATTAAGGCGGGGGGCGGAGGCAGGGAGGCTAGTGAAATACTGCATCCTGAACTGCATGCTCAGGGGTACAGGGAACAGGACAGGCAGCAACAGGTGAACCAACCCCCCAACGCTGCTCTAAGCAAACCTAACGGCAATTAATGAAAACAGTGAACACAGAGCTCCCAGAAGAGTTTGAGCGTGGGCAGCGGGGACCGCTCATGTAATGCAAATCCCAATTAGATGTACTGCCTGCTCGCTGGGAAGCGNCGGGACGCAGACGGAGCTCCAGGCTCTCTCCCGCCGCCCCGCTCTCCCCGGGGAGGGGAAGGGGGTAAAACGGCGCGTTCAAAACCTCCCTGGCAGGTGTCACCGGCGCAGGAGCGGGTGTGGGTGAGCGCTCCCGAAGGCCAGGGCCTGCCCCTGCTCCCACAGCCGGACCTCGCCCCGGGAAGGGGCGCAGATTCCCCCGCCCCGCCTGCAGGGCCTCCAGTCAGCTCCACACGGCGGGCCGGGGCAGCCAGAGCCCCTCCTGCCATGGCCCTGCCTTCAGAAAACAGTCACATGTGCTCGAAGAGGGCGAGGGCTCACCGGGGCGACTGCACATCAAACTGCAGACTCTGCTGTTCCAGGAACAGCTCTAGTTCTCAAAACTGAACTGAGAAGATAAGCCTCCAAACATCAAAACAATCAAGAGCCTAAACAGCTTGAGAGCTCTAACAAGTACTTTAAATTTGAGTATTTCATAGAGAAGCTCCTTGAGAGTTCAGAAAACAAGGAAAGAATTGTTTGGTCTTCCTAGCATCTGAGTAGCCACGTGGCTTTCTCACGCTTGCAGGGTACAAATATTTATCTCAATGAAGCAGTGAGCTTTTATTAGACAAGATTTAATGCCTCAGTCCTTCTAGTCAGCAGTCTATTCTGGACAGATGTGAACAACGTCACTTCATATGCCACTGCAGGGCACCTGGATGCTGCGGTGATGACGGCAGGACAAAACCAGCACTCGGCAAGAATTAGCAAACATTTAGGCAAAGGGGATCACAGTTTAGCTTTCTACTAAGGTCATCTTCGTCATCTGTTTTGACACCAGCATTTCCCAAGAGGCTAGTCTGAAGTAGTCTGGTCAACTGTGCATACTAGTTAGAGCCATCCATCTTCCACTTCAGTTGCCTTCAACCCCAATTGAAATTCACAAAAGAAACCATTGCTTTTAATAAATATGTTTCTCCTAAGATCACAAGTCACAGCTATTAGGTTTTTTCTTTACCTACACATACCATCCCAGCAGACCAGCTCAGATCTCACGCAGCCCAATGTCTGTGCAGCCTCTGATTGTACAGACACTGGAGCTGGTCTTGCACCAGCTGTTTGACAACAGAAAGATCAGGACAGCCAGCTCCCCCATCAACACTTCTCTATTTTCCTGTGACAGATTTCTGTGCCAACAGGAGTCAGAACCAGGAGCCACCTTTCCTTCCCCACAAGAGCACAACGGATCAAGAGTAAAGTTAACCTCAAAGCAGCAGCTCCCAATGAGCTTTAGCATCCCCAAGCAGCAGCTGTTCCCTGTCCCCTTCTGGGAGGAATCCATCACTATAGGTCTCAAGGAAAAAGTCAGTACATATTTATTCCATGTTACAAAGACACCGATAAAGGAAAGCTGCAACTTAGCGGTGGGAACTGTTAAACCAGACAATGAAATCAGGAGGTGAAGTGACCAGTTCTCAAACCCAACCACGTCTCATCTTCTCCAGATCAGCAGCAATGAAATTATGAAAATACTCCACTGTTTCAAGGATATAATCCACTAATACCCACTCTCACCCTACTACTTTTGACTCAGAATGGCATAGAATTCCCTTGAAACAAAGCCCAGATGTTCTGCTGAACCCCTGAGAAGTTACAAAGCCCAAGGGATCCATCCTTTCCTACTACATCCTCCGGCTCCATCCAGAGATCACAGGGCACCCACAGATGCATTGTGACAACCAGGACGTGGCAGAGTCCAGCCAAGCTGGTCATTCAGTGTGGCTGAGCAGAAATTGTTCTTCTAACAGGCCACCTCAGGGAATAACAGGAAAGCAGGTTTAAGAACTATAGATAGAACCTTTATGGAAAGAAGAGGGGTGGCTCCTTAACAGATTCAGATAAGAAGAAAAATAAAGCATGTTTAATCTGAACACATTAGTTTGAACCTCAGCCAGCAATTGTTTATGTTTTGCTGCCTACAGACATCCTCAAAGAGCCCACACAAAGTTGTTTTTTTCACTTCACAGCTTTCCAAATAGACTATATGGTGTTCTCCAGTTTCAATCCATTCCTTGAATAGCAGCACAAAATCCTGATCTTAGACTAGCCTGGGTATCTCAGCAGCGAAAGCAAAGAGTAGGTGGTCTGTAAAACACAACATCAACTTCAGTCAAGCCTGAAGATCTGCTCTGCCTTTAGGTGAGCACCTTCACCCAGTTATCCTGCTCACAGTTAGCGGGAGAAGTGTAAATACCTTGAAACCTGCCTGCACCCAAAAAGCTTAATATATTTTCATTTCCCAAACACACACAATGGCGGAAAAAGAAAATAAAAAATAGTGCCACTCCTCAGCAATTAGCTCCAACTTCAGTTAGCACCTATTTTTAAACAGGATTTAACAATGATAGCATTGGCTCACTCTCTTCTTCTCCTCAAAGCAAGAATTCTGGAATTTACTTTCATTCTTCATAGCAATCTGCATTTTGCTATAGTAACTGCATCTCTTTTCCTACAAAAACCCCAAACTGCTTATGTGAAATATATCAGTTGACTTTCATCTCTAGCTCTCTCCACAAAGGCTCTGTTCACTTGCTCCATGAGGAGCAGCCGTCCTGAAAGCTTTGAAAGCCCCGGCAGCCGCATTTATGCTTGCGACAACCCCATGCCTAATGCAACCCCCCAGCCTGTTTTTCCTCAAGCGGAAGCCTGCAGTGCTTTCTCTTTTCTCTTAAGCTTATGCGTTCTGAACTTCCACATAACCCTGCAACATCTCTTTGGCATTTCATCACTTGGAAGGCACCCAGTTGGCACACGCCAGCTTACTGTCAAGGAGCAAGCACTGCACCCGCAGGGCAGCTCCAAACAGCACAGACCATCACTTACCAGTGCCGTGCAACAGACACGGGACCAGAGACAAACCTTCTACTGGTTACTATGCTTGAACAGTATGCAAAGGCTCTGATCCCACGTTAAGTACACAGTTTGGTGTAATTAAACTGAAAGAACTTCAAAGTTTTATTATTTTTATTAATAGCCTTCCCTTTTTCCTTGACTCAACACCAATCTCATTCAGTCTGCAGATTCAGGTCAACATTTCAAAAACAAATTCCATGTGTCACCAGGTTTTTGTAAAGCATATTAGTTTTTATACCCATTCATACATACAACAAATTTAGCTTTTAGACCTGCAACAATTAATCTTTACTATGAGAGAATATAATTTACATTTGTTGCAACGCTCATTTTTCTATTTTCCAATAGTTTCAAAAATTCTAAAATTCATTGATTTCTCATTCTCTCCCCCCCCCCACGTACAACCATTCTTGATAATTAATATTGATGTCTATTATTTGAAACTTCTGGTTTACACAAGACACTCAACATTTCCAAAGCAAAAATAGCAGCTAAAGCAAACTGCTTTCCATAAAAGTGTTACAATTATTCCATTCATAAAGGATTTATTATAGATTGATCCTTAACAGTTTGCAACGATGACAATTTAACAATTTCTCCAACTTACTTGCCACTAGCATATTTAGGTACAGCATGGTCTGGAAATCACAGAACTATTCTAGCAACAGAAATTCAGTTTGCCAAGTAAAAATGAATCCCAAATGCAATATTAATTTCAAACTCGATTTGAAATACATAAACCAGAGCTACCGGGCGCATCCCAGCAGAGCAAGTTCAGAGCAGACAATAAGAGGAAGTCACTGTGTAAGCGCTGTTGTTAGAAACAGCCTGTAAAATCACAACTGGTGTTATGTTATGCCGTCACAATCAACAAGTTATACTGACAACAGCCACACACATTTGATCCAATGCTCTCACAACTCAGGGATCTCACTGTTGAGGGGCATCACCCGTGAAGTTTCATCTTGAGCTGAATTCTGCACATTCCCTTCTCAAGAGAGGAGTTTCCAACTCTCAGTTTCAGATCCATCAGGCACCTATATTCTTTCTTTCAGTTAGATTTGCACTTGATGTAACACCACATTTCAAGGTTAAATAATACATCACCCATGTTATTCCTACAAACTCTGGAGTAAAATACTATCTACAGAAGTCACAGAATCATCATCATGGTTGAAAAAGACCTCTGAGATCACAGAATCCAGCCATACACCGAGCACATATTCCAGAGGTCTTGCCCTGCTCAACCAGATGTCATTCCCAGTCATTCAAATAAAACACGTAATAGCTCCAGGCTAATTATGCTTTAAGAAGCCCCCAGACAAACCAAACCAAGGTCCAGTTAAAAAAGTCAAAATTATTTTTACTATGTACACCACCTCTTCCCTGTAAAGAAGATCATTAACTCCAACAGTTGAGCAACACACATGGAAAGATAAATCTCACATTTCCAACAGAGCTGTTCCACTTGGAGATGAAGCATACCATTAAGAAAGTTGGTCCTAAATAATCAAACCAAGACACCCTCAAAAAAGTTACATTCTATGAAAATCACACAGGAGATCCATGTTACACATTCAGAAGAGGAAGGACACAGAAGGTGAGAATCACTGTATTACAATATTTTGTATGCTTCCATGCTACATCGAGCCTGAAAGCCAGAGGCTCTCCCTTCCCCTTATGCTAGGAGGATGGGGTGTGTGAATTCAGATCACCCCATTACGGCAGCTCATCACAGAACCCAGAGTCACCCAGAAAACAAAATAAACAACAAAAAAAAATTCTCTCTAATAACTTCATTGCATCAAACACCACCAGCAGTATTTTTAGTAGTGCTAGAAGTGATGTCTTCTGGAGGGAAAATGTTAGCGTTATCACAGAATCCAGAATCCACAGCTTAGTTTTAAGATGGAATTTAAGATGGAATATAAGCGAGGATTCAGCACATGTAAGTCTGCAGGTTGATCCTAGTTAAATAAATTACTGTCAACCACACCACACTGTACAGCATACCCACCACACTCTATTTCAGTGTGCACCAATTACATATTCATTTAAGAACTCAGTTAACTCAAGCTTGAGGCTTTAATACATGTGCTTAAGAACACTCGATTCCCAATGAGCTTATTTTGTACTGAACTGACTACAGTTTCTGCCTTATATTCTGCTTACAAACACAACACAAATGCCAGCAATCCTGCCAGCAGTATGTACCCACTGAAGTTTTCACCATCTTGACCTTACCCTTCCCAGCAACCCAAGAAATACAGCCCAAGACACATAACAGACCACCCCAGTTAACAAATCTTGCATTTCCCAACAACATAATATAATCCTCTCCTTGTCCATTGCTTAGTTCAATCCCCCGTCTCGCAGTTACCACCCTCCTTCCTTCAAACCAGCTTCTCTTTTCTCCTGCTGTGATCCCTGAATGTGCAGGCCATCAGGAGCAACGCTTTCTCACATGACTAGCTCAGTTTTCAGGGGGCAGCCAGCTATGTTTTGGATTTTGATATTACAAAGCTAATGCTGGTGCCGCGGTATTTCTAAATCACTTTCTAAATCAGCATCACTTTCTAAATCTATTATCAAAATAAAAATTCCGTTGTGATCCTACTTTACTGAACCCCATAAGACTGTAAAAGAAATCCTAAAGCTAGGGGTTTTTTTTATCACTAGATACACTAAAAAGCATCTTTATTTTAAGATGAGATTAAGAGAGTCTCATGAGAAAGGCCACGGTCTGCAAAAACTGTCAGTAAATACAGCCTTTCCCAGCTGTCCCATGGGCCATACAGCCGCATCCCACAGTTTACATACTCTGCAGAGAATATAAACAGCTACAACTTCTTCTACTATTTCCTTATTCCTGGGGGTTTGAAGGTGGGAAGGATAAGACCAGCGTTACTACAGGCAGGTAACTTATCAGTAGTCTCTAGTCTGTGTTTCAAGTTATCTATTGCAATACATTTTGACTCATCAAAACTTTGTGGGAAAGGGTGTAACTAAGTGTTATTACAAATTTGACAGAGAACATGAAACAAAAGACAATTCCTAATTGTTGAAAAAGAATCAGAATATTGAATACTATTAAGAACACATTTTTAACAGAACTGCTCTGGCAGCTTGATTCAGTCCTGGCAAGGAGTGTCCACGGCCCATCAGCCAGCCTTCCCTCCAGGATTAGAGATCCCAGAGGACAGACAGACAGACAGGCAGCGGACAGTTGATGAGCTCCCTACAGGCAGTGCTGACCCCAAGCCACACCAAGACAGGACAGGAGGAGAACACAGCACAGCCACCAGCCCAGACAAATCTTTCCCAGCTCTGAATCTGTCTACAAGCCTCATGCAAAGAGGTTATTGGGTTACTGCTGCCCACCTAAGGCAACTGAATATGCACGGCGGTTATGACCTAGTTCTGCTTCCAGAGCTGTCTCCAAAACAGCCCTGAAGCTCCAGTACCAACAGGAGAATTTGGGGTTTTTTTGTATCTGAAGGCAGCCCATGGGAACAAGTGCTGAGTGTGCAGTGTGGCAACCCAGCCTCTGGGACAGTCATGGGCACCAAGAAGGCAAAGTTCCCATTTACGATATTGCAAATAAGTTTAGGACCATTTAAAAAAAAAAAAAAAAGCTGAAATAAAACCCAAAAATCACAAATGGGATTGTAATTTCCACAGAAAATGTGAACGTCAGTCTTCTTTACTGCAGCTCTCTTCCTGCAACTAACAAGAGCCAAGTCTCAATTTTAGGGAAACACAACTTTCTTCTAAAAGTTCACCTTTACACTGTTCAGTGTTCACCTTTTAACTTATGCACCACCAATATCCCCCTACATCACAACCAACAAGCTTAAAGAAAGACCTGTGTGTGCATTTACTATATACATTCTCCACTTCTCTGAGAAATAAGTAAAAAAACTGATAGGTCAGCACTCATCCTACTCCAAGTATTTGTTTGTAATCTATTAAATTACAATGGGGTTCAAATTAACACCTGAACTTAAGCAGAATCTAAGTTACTTTTCCAAGCACTCCACACAAATGAAAATACGTTTCAAAGGTCTTCATAGCATTTAGTAGCAGAATTTCTAGAACGTCTTCCTGAAAAACTAACATAAAGCAGGCTGGGGCTTTGGAGTCACTCACTCATTTGGCTGAAGCTGGAACAGTGACTGCAATCCTAGAAGTGCTTACTGACTTCTCCCACCAAGTAAAACTTTCATTCCTTTCATATTGTTTTGTTCAGCTACTTCCCTACCCCCTGATTCTCAATTATTTATTACTGAAATGTAAACAACTTAATTGGAAGAGACTTAAAAGATCAACCACACTGACCTTTGTCAACATCCCCAAACTCAGCACAATTTACATTGCAAATCATCTTTGCCTTTCTCATTCTTTCCCTTAGCACTCCAGCTATTCCCACCTTGGGTGCAAAGAGCTGAACATTGTCCTGTGCCCCAGATGAATCAAGCTGGCTACACTTCTCAGTCCAAACACCTCAAGCTGAGACTGAAGACTACACCATATTCCTCCTCTTTGGTTCTTCAAATATACTGCGGCTTCCCCCCACAAGCACCTCCACAGACCACTTCCCATTTACGCACACCCATGATTTGGGTCTTGGCATTGACTCTCCTGATCCCTTTAGCAACTTCTGCCCCTCCCAAAGGCTAGGAATCTAAACCGTGTTGCACTTAGTCTAGAGCCCACACGATTTTATCCATCTGCCCAAATGGAACCATGGTATCATGCAGGCGACTTCAAAGCAAAAATGCAGTAAGGTCCACCTGTCCAGACTAGCGCATACGGCATGAACAGCACAAGCTCAAAATAAGACTTTAAAAACAATTTCACATTACTGAAGAATTTTGGTGACCACATAGTACTAATAGTCACTTAGTTAATGATAAGTTTGTGGTATTTGTTTGTACTGCACTGCTTAATGACAACCAAAAAAGAAATCTGAGATACTCCAGATGAATTCTTTAGACTCTTCTCAGTTGTCCTGGAGTTATTACTGCATAATAACAACTTTTGCCTAAAACATGAGTAAGGACAAAGCAGAACTGACCTTTCAAGGTTTGCACACATGACAAAACCACTCTCTCTCATATTATGTAATTCAGGCTTTTTTCTTTATGAACTTTAATCTTGAATCTAGCTCCTCAGGAAACACTATCTGGGAAAAAAACATTACCCTAATATTGCTTCTGCAGTCCTCATAATAAATTGATTTTTCTGATTTATTCATTGCATGTTCAACCTTTCTTATGCCAGTTCTTCTCCTCCTTCTGAGTATACACTGCTTCTTAAGAAAGAGATTCACACCCCATAATACTTTTCCTTTTCTGCCACTTAATTATTACCATCTGTTACAAGAACACATTCACATTTCCATATTAACAATGGAGAGTAGTGATGCTTTGATCAAATGCCCATTTTTCAGAACAGAAAAACCTGCAAAAAAAAGCTACCATCACCAAAACCTGACATCAAGAAAGTACAAAGGAAAGGCGGGATTTTGAAGTCGTTTTTTCTCTCTCCATCCAGACTAACAACAGAAGTATTTAAAGGTCACGAAAGACCACACTGACCTTCCGCCCCTTTTCTGTTCTCCTCCAGATCCATCTTCTCCTGCCAGTGTACCTCCCTCCCCATAAGCACAAAGCCATTATGACAACTGATTCAAGCTTTCAGCTTGTCTCTGCACCAAGTGGGCTGAAACAACCATACAATCTCCCGGCATTTAAGGGAGAAGAGATACCACAAGTACAAATGGGTATTTCCTCAAGCACTTCTTCCCCATCTGCCATCCATAGTATAAGTACTGCAATACGTGTCAACCCGTACCCTAAAACAGTCAGTTGTGGTTAAGTTTGAATTTGCTAGAAAGGTGCTCCACAGCCTTTAAAAAACATGCCTTTGCAAGTGAAGAACCTGCAAACCCACATAACCCAGTATGGCCAGCCTTAGATTGTTCTACAGGTGAGCATCTTTACTTTCTCAAAAAGTCAAATGGATAATACCAACAAATTCTTAATAAATATGACCAAATGAAGGCAGAGAGAAGTTCTGTGAGCAAAAACCTCTCTGATAAAAACCCTAGAATCAATTAAACAGCTGTAAAAGCATGAACTGAATTATAGTTACTGTAGACAGACTTGGGAGTTATCACCATTAGGTGGAACCTAGAAGCTCAGGTCACAAATGGCACTTGCCCTGGTAGCAGAGCACTATCTGCACAGCAGGAGAGAGGCTGAGTAACAGGCAGCAGCCAGGACTACACATGAGAACATGAGACAGGATCTCAGTTCATTGCACGTTCTTTACCAACAGGGCTTTCATGTGTACCTAAAGTAGTAGCAGAGGGATCTAAAGAACACACAAAGATTAAAACAGCATCTGTTTTCACGTTACACCTGTAAGTGACTTTGGTGTGTGGGGCTGATCAAAAACACTCAAAACAACAGGCTCTTACTACCTTTTAAAGACTGAACACAGGCAGAGGAAGGTTGCATCTGACACCAGCACACTGCGGCTGGAGCAGAACTCAATTAAAGGGATTCCTCTCACAGTAACAGAATTAAATGGTGATACTACTACGGGCACAGTCAGTCAAGTCACAGCACTGACAGTGCCAACACAGCTGGCATTTCACACAGATACATCATTATCTGCAGACTCATACTAGGATTTATATTACATTGATTTATTATTGGTTTAGCTTAAACCAAAGCATTTTTGGTTTCAGAAAAGTTACTCTTGTTTCTCCATTAAGTTATTCTTACAGGCATAACTAGGGACTGATTTTAACATGAGAAGTATCCCATGCCATCCAGCAGGAGGAAAGCACTGCATGCTCCCCTTTTTGCTCCTGGAGTCAGTGTAGCCAAACGTTACCTTCTTGTTCAAAGAAACAGCATGACCCACTGCTTGTGCTGCAAGGAAGAAATGACATTTGGGTTATCGTTTTAACAAAAAGACAGCGTCAGTTACCCAAAGGGAGGGATGACTGCTCAGATGACAAAAGAGGCCTTAAAAAAAATTCAGGATATTTGTGCAGTACCTCATGGTGAGGCATGTATCATTTTTTCAGATATACTTGAAAGGCTTTTTTCCTCTAAGAGATACATCCAGTTTACTCAAAGTTGGGCTAGCACTGACTTAAGTGACAGCCACTACAGTAGCCTTTAAAAAAAAAAACCTTAAAACAGACTTTACCATCCAACCCAATTCTGATTTACAGACTACGAGCACATAAGACTGTGCAGGGCTCAGGTTCAACTGTTTAACAGCAAACCATTTAGATCAATTATATCTCATACATTCTATCATCAACAATTTAATTTAAATTTCAGATTAGTTTACTTACTGTTTTATTCTGCTCTTTTTCACACAAGCTCGGTGCTGAGTTTCTGAACCACCTTCTTCTTTAGATAAGGGCATCACTTGGTTGTTTTTAGTGAAGCTGCAGTGGAAGTTTGGCCTCAACCTTTCAACTTCAACCCTGATGCCATTTCACTGATGTTAACGCTGCTGTGCTTTTAGGGTGAGGATGAAAACATCCTGCCAGTGACTTACTGGTTACTATACACCACCCCCCTGCGAACACACTTACCTCACCTCCTAAAAGCATTCAAGTCCATAGATGAAAAGACCTCAAAACCCACTCAACTTACTAGTTTTAGACTGGACCTGTAACACACAAGTCGGCCTGTGCAGCACTGCTGGAATGTAGTGGGTACATCCTAGGCAAGTGAATTAACGGCATTTAACAACCCCACCTCTCCTCCTTAAAGAAGGGGGGTTTCCCCTACATTCAATGAACTCCCAGTGACTAATTTTACTTTAATTAGCCTCTTTGCTTTTGTACTGGTTGCATTAGTGTTCCTCAAGAAAATGGGACTTACAAATACCACCCTTTTATCAGAAAAAAAGTGGCTAATAATGAAACGGTATCAGTAACCGTAATTATAACTTTCGAGTTGAGATTCCTGTTCAAACAAGCAACGCTTATCACATCCCATGTCCATCCTCCCATCAAAACATGCTTTGGTTATACCACTGAACACAAGAAGTTTTGTAAAAAGCTCCCATTATGGAGTACATTCCGGAAAATGCCACCACAGCAAGAAGGTCAGTAAGCAAAGAGGTGCTTGCAAAGAGGCTTTGAATCTTAGTGACAGCAGTCCTATGAATTTTATCGTAAAAGGTACTCAATCAAAATAACCTAGAAGGTACTCTTGAAGTATAGGTTCTAGCCATAAGGCTATTTTCCTTCCAAAACCTGTCTAAACAACTAGAATGCATTTCTAAGCTTCCTAATGTCGCACAAGGCTACACATCCACAGAGTCACATTTGATGAGAAACGGCTGCAATGAAACTGATTGTTTGAAAATATGAAATACCTAGCTGGAAGTTCTACCTACCTTCAGATGGTCAGAAATCGGAGCAATACGATCCTACAGTTTCTTTGGTTAACAATACCATAACTACAACAGGAAGATTTCAAAGAGTCACCAGCCTTCCAGAAGCAGTCACTGGTCCAAAAAGCCAGACTATGCCAACCCAGAGTTTCAGACAGGATCAGTTCCTGTTTTCTCTGTTCTAAATTTTGTAGAGTTCAAGTTTCCAAGTTCTAAATTTTCAGTTTTAAACTTTATAGGGAAATTGTACTCCCTCAACCATGTACTGTAAATGCAATCCCCACCCCACCCCTTGAAATCACCCTGGCTGTGATCTCTTATCAACTGGGTGAGGAGCTATGGTCTAGTTCACCGGTAACTCACAACAAAAGACCTCCCAACAGTCAGCGGAAAACAGTGAAGCTGGTGTGAGAGTAGTAAATACAGAGTTACTAAATTGATTTTGTGGAAATCAGACTCATGTTAAAAGGAAACAGTCATCCATTTCTGATAGCTTACTTGAACACATTTCAGAAGCAACTGGTAAGACCATTTGCATTTAAGGCTGTAGACAGGAGAGCATACAAGAGAAAAACAGCCATAAAGGAGTAAGCTCTGACTCTGCAGAAGCAGTAAAGGAACTCGAGTCAGAATTAATCTGACTGCTTCTCTCCTAAACTGCAACACTGTGAATACACAAATAAAACCAGAAGAACAGTAACAAAGGGAGCTGCGCAGACGTGAGTGCCAGTGGGTGACAAGAGTCACAAGCTAAATCCTCCAACACGCGTTCAGTCTCGAGCTACAGAAAAGGAACACTTTGAGGGCTGATTTTCTTCCATACAGTCTTCACATCCATGAATGAAAAGCATCCAACTCAGGAAGGTGGGAAGCACCCCCTGCACAAACACCACCCAAATATTCCATGTAAGAACAAAGCTCTGAGAAAATTACTGACATCATGTGTATATTAAATAAGCTACAGTACACCTACCTGACGGTATGACAGGGAAAGCAGCAAAGTTCAGTAGACAGCCACAAACCTTACGCTGAATCCATACTACTAACAGATTTTCCTTCTACAGGAAAGCCAAATCCTTCAACTACAATCATGCTATCACCACCAAAAGCAGACAGAAGAGAACCCCTTGAGTTTACTCTTCCTGCAGAAGGATTGAACAGACAGTTTCACTTCCCCTTCCACCAGGAGGAAGAGTCATTCACTCTACACAAACTCTAGTTCAGTTTTCCCAAAACCATGAAAGAACATACACTCACAGAAGAGAAGGGAGTATCAGCAAACCTGCAAAAGGGCAAAGACCAGCAAATATATTTGGCAACGTTGCTTCCAGGCCCAAGGCACCGTTTCTGAAAATCTCCTCACAGCAACAGAATTTAGCATCTCTTTTTTTTCCCTTTTTAAAGACCTGCACAGTATCTGAAGCAGCAAACTGACATAAGACTAATTTGTGTATCTCTCTAGAATCAAACTAACATTGCCTAATATACCAGTCCAGTTTCCAACCAATTACCTTGTCAAAGATAGAAACCAATCTTCTGTTTGCACTAGAGTCTGTATTAAACAGGAATTGCAATCCTTTCATTCTGGGTCTAATCCATGTATCTGGATAACCATCCTAAAACAACTGCTCTCAAAGGGGTCCGTTGTCCAACCAGAAGTTTAGGTGGTCTGTAATATGTAGTTTCAGTTCTGCAGATCAGGACAACACTGTCCAGAGGCGTGTATTGCTCAACACCACACCAGGGACCAACATTCACTGCAGGAAGCAGCAGCTTTGGAACCACCACAGAAGACTAAGCAGGAATAAAATACAGAAACTTAAACTGTTATTTACAGTTAACACCACTGGTATGCCCAGGTACCTGGATTTTAATTTTTTTCCTAAAGTGCGCAGTCTTTAGTGCCCTGAAACACTCTCAGAGAAACAAGCTGCTTATTTTACACAGTGCAGGTAACTTCTTTAAGGACGTAAGCCTGAGCGATTTAGCAAAACTGACAAGCAGGTACATTTAGAGGGTAGACCTTCAGCATCAACTGACACAACCATAATCTTCATTTCTGCATCGATCTCCCTCTCCACACACAACAATCTCAGAGCACAGGCATTCCAGGAAAGCACGAAATGCTATGAAAGGAACACTACATAGAATGAGAGAGAAGTATCCTTCAGTTCTCTTTAAACCTACAAAGCCTCAAGCCTCTCATAAACCTACACGTAGAACGTGGCAACAATTCATCAACAAGGAACTAGTTTTAATGTTGTCTGTGATATTAGAGAATTGACTCCCCTTAAAAACAAAAACTGCAACATTTACATGTAACTGCTCAAAAACCTGGCAGCTTTGAAGTCACACTTTGATCTAATCATTACAGTTCTTTCATGTAGTTTATAATTGAATGATTTATTATATTCATACTTTCTCTTGCGAAAAGGATGGCAAAAAAAAAAGTATGTTTAACAGAAATTAGATCATGATTTATTTTTTTTTATTTTTACAAGCAGTACTTAGACACTTGCACTTAAGGAACTGCCAAAACCACCAACTCAGCCAGTTTTATAACAAGTACCTTCTTTCCATAAGTTGAGGAAATTGGGACATCAGTGTCACCAACTGTGCTGTTCCAATCAGGTTAAGCAGGACGGCAGCTCCTGGCACTCAAAGCATCAAGGCCAAGCAACACCCAGCTGAGCCACGTCCATCGGCTGATCCTCTGTTGCTACCTCTGGTCAGCAGTCAGACCTGGAGGACACATGTGGGGGCAGTTACGTACCTCCCACACCACAGAAAGGACCTCAGAGGTCCTACCCCTTAGTTTTAGGGCTATTTACGAATAGAAACATGCAAAATAAGCAGTTTTATCAAATCTAGCCTTGTAGTCTCCTAATAGAAGGGGATCTCTCGCATTTTGGCACAACACATGGTTTAGGGCTGCTCCCAACACAAAAGTGAGTTGTTACAGAAAATTCCTTATATTTGTAAGTGTATATGCTTTAAAGGATCAACTGTAACTATTTGGAACGGCAGCTGTATTTTTTATAGCGCATACATTCAAAATATGGTAAGATTTCCTATTTTTCCCAAGGGCCTACCCCTCAATGAAGAGGGAGTATTTACTAAGTAATTTACTACTAATTTAAATGCTAAAAGATATGGAGCACCAACTGCTTGGCAAGAAGAGGAGCCCCCTCCCCACCTCAAATCCTCCACTTAAACATTCCATCCATGTTGATGTTTCTAAGACCAACAGCTTTTTGCATTGGTTCACACTTTTTTTAGAGAAGCATTTAAACATCTTTCAACTATACAGAAAAATCAAAAATCAGAAAATGAAAGATTTCTAAAACAAACCTGCTCTTTTAGAAAGTCCAAAGGAACAGGCACACAAGCATCTTGTGCAGCATATGCCATGTCTAACACAAACACCGATAACCCTGGATCTATTACCAAGAGGATCAAGACATTAAATCAAAGGACAGTAACAGAGCTGTGCATCTAATTCGAGACACCTGTAGTTTAATTACATTTCACAGCAAGGCAAGCCCTGTTGTGATTCATTTGAAATTGAAAAAAAAAAAACAGTTATCACCAGCTTCTGCAAGTCAACACACACTAATATCTTAAATCAATTCTGTGAACAACGAAGCCAAGTTTTCCTTTTCAGTAATTTTATTCTAATGTGAAACATGAAGAAACAAGCACCCAAATAACTCCAATATAGTATGAAACTTTAATAAAAGTAGTTTAAAAAACAAAGAGCATAACTTTAAAAATAAACTGAAAGGCTTGACTCCTAATCACACATCTTTCTGACATCAGCAAGAATACTTTCAGACTTTCAAAGAAAAAAAAAGAAAAAAAAAGAAGAAACAAAGATCTGCTGTTGAATCATTACTCCCAAAGACTGTTGAAACGCATAACATGAAGCTTCAGAGACAGACAGTTTTATTAACAGGAGGCTTAATTTTAAACAGTATATACAAATCACATGACTGTTCCAAAGTTGGGACCACCTAGTAATCTGTCAAAACAAGATTATGCTAATGAATTACAGAAGCATCTGTGTAATGCGACCACCTCTTTATTGAAGTACACCTTTATACAATCCTTCCACGTATTCCTGTACTGTGAAATCCTCTCAGGACGCAGCGCTGCACAGGTTTCCAAATCTCTCCTACACACCACATGAATAAAACTGTTGCCACTTGCACCTCTCAATTTTGCCTGACCATACACTTCAGTGTTCCATGATATGCAACACCAAAAGGCACTGGTTTTCTTTGTCCAAAAACCAAGACGGTTTAAAGTTTACTATGTTTAAGTACAATGATTTGCAGGGAATAGCAGGACTTTTCAGGCAATCCTCAAGTCTTAAAATTTATCATAAGCCAACAAGGATGAACAAAACAAAACAAAAAGAAAGTGAATTCTACTTTTCACTTGTGTAATTACTTCCTTTCCAATTCTCCATTTTTCCATGGAAGGTTTTACTGCACAGCAAAGAAAATGGCAACTCTTTACAGACTTTGAATACAAGAGCACAACTTTATTGCAAAAATATATAGTAAACTCAGTATTTTCAAGTTTTGGAGAAAAATAAATTTTATCTCTGAATTCACCCATAGCAGTAATTCACGACAGAGTTGCTGAAGATAAAAGTTTCTTTCATATATAAACTAATTTAAAACTTTAGCTGGACTTCAGTCTTCTACTAATAATAACCACTTTGGCTCTCTTAGCAGAGACTCTACGTAAGGAGTTCAAGAGACACGTGAGAAATACAACATCAATATCCAACTAGTGTCAAAGATCCTATCCCAACTGATTTATGTAATCCTAACAAATCAAGCTACTTAAACAATCATGAGAATTTTCAAGTTGTTACTTCTACTGCAAATGTTTTTTTAAGTGTACTATAAAACTCATAGGATAATGTTTGAGGTTAGCTACACTTGTGGCAAAAGTCTTATTCTGCACAGTTATAATTGCAATATATAAGTAACTAAAGGTTATTCCACAAAGAACAGCTTGAATTTTACAGACGATTCTGCTCATACTTATAGGAATTAGTTTGGTAGACACATCAGCAATGGGCATAATTCAACTGTCCATACAGTGAGAATCTTGGAAAAAATAAAGATACATACACAAAACAATTAATTTGTGTACACTGAGAATTCGTTCAGTTGCAGAGTCAAATCAGGACTTTAAACAAAGCTTTGACCTGT
This sequence comes from Thinocorus orbignyianus, assembly GCA_013400375.1. Taxonomy (NCBI): domain Eukaryota; kingdom Metazoa; phylum Chordata; class Aves; order Ciconiiformes; family Thinocoridae; genus Thinocorus; species Thinocorus orbignyianus. Next base: position 276,082 of record VXBW01008329.1, read on the forward strand.
AAACAAAGCAAATTCAGCCAGCTTTTAACCAAATCTAGAAATAGCTATCTATTTTACAATGGCTTGCAGGGGTGCCCACTGAAGAGCTTCACTGACTTCATCTACTTCCCTTATCCAGAACTACGTAAAACCAATCTAGATTCCTTGATAAGCACTGTGTCCAGTAGAGTTTACCAAACTCCTACAATGAATAAGAATCTGTCTGGCTTCCCCACATATTTGCACAGGAAGATCTACTGCGCTTCTCCACCCTACAGTGTTTCTCATGTAATGGCTAACCCAGTGCTCTGTCTTCTCAAAACCAACCTGTTTTACAATTTAAACAATCCACAGGTTCTAGCCTGGTAATACTATAAAAACCAATCCGGATGCATTTATCACAGCACTATGAATATCTATTCTACAACTACTTCATATTAACAGCTACCCTAAAACAAGTTTTACTTTCCTGGAGCCTATAGGCCTGTCATTTAAGTCAACAACAGCTGCCATAGCTTCATCACGAGACTCAAATGCAACCATTGCTTCTCCAGTGGGCATGCCTTTTTCGTTGTATTTTAAGCACACTGAACCAGGAATCACTTGGTAACCGTAAAAGAAATCCAAAATTTCATCCACCGAAACAGTGAAGGGCATATTTTGCACTTTAATGACAGTAGGTCCTGGCTTCCCGGAGCCTGTTCCAAAACCTGGGGGTCCACTAATATGTATATTTCCTGGTCCGGGTCCAAACCCCGGAGGTCCACTTAAATGTCCAAGACCACCAGCAATTCCTGGAGGACCAGCACCAAAGGCAGGGGGTCCACTTAAATTGCCAGGACCATTACCAAAAGCCTGAGGACCCCCTGCAAAACCTGCTGGTCCGCTCAAATTACCAGGACCACCCGCAAAACCTGGGACCTCAATACCTGCACCAGGTAAACCGCTAGTTGCAACTGTAGGTATCCCTGGTCTAGAATCAGGAAAGCCACCTATCCCAGGTGGTGGCAGAGGAGGACCAAATGTGCCAGACCCACTAAAGTTACCAGGGAAATTAAATGGAGGACCGTTGTTTGCATCTTTAGAATTTCCCGCCAAGAAGGCATGCTCATCCCCACCAGCACCCTGTGCTCCTGGCACAGCTGCATTTCCTTGTATCGGTATTTTTAATATCTTTTTCCCTTGAGATGGTGGGTTTCTTTCAATATCTCTCATTTCTTCTACAGTTATCAAACGCAAAACAACATCTCTTCCATTTAGTTTTTTACGGTGCAATCGCTCTGCCTTACGAGCATCATCTTCAGCTTTAAATTGAACCAGTGCTTGTCCTAAACCCTGCCCATTATTATCAACAAGTATCTGCACAGAGTTTTCTTCTACTGCCAGTCCCTCCAGAAACTGAAGGATTTCCATTTTTGTTATATTATAGGGAATATTAGATATATGCGCACACAATTTCGGCAAGCCTGGCTCTCCCTCAGCATTCATTAGGATTTCTCTCTGGTCATAGCTGAAGTTCTGCATTCTTTTACGAATCATATCTATCTTTTCTAACATTGCTTTTTTAGTAATTGGATGAACTTGAATAAAGCGATTCCCTATGTACTGCTTATGATGACACAAAGCTGCTTTGTAATCAGCTTCGTTCCTGAACTCAACAAAACCCTCTCCAATTGCCTTCCCATTTGGTCCATAAGCTATATAAATGCTGTCTTCAACTATATCCAGCTTTTTAAAAAAATCTATCACATGTTTGTTCTCCGATTCAAAGGGAAGACCTTTCAAATAAACACAGAAACCCTGCTCATGGGGAGATCTTGACCGTGACCTTTTCTGCCCACTAGGAGATTTGGACCTAGGATGAGCCTGGGGAGGAGGAGGGTGAGACTGCCCAGAGGGACCCATGGTTTGCTTGAAAGTTATGTGGCCTCCAGCAGCTACCCACTGCCTCTCTGTTGCAGGACTAACTTCAACATAGCGCTGAATCATCAGCATTCTGTTTCGCTTCAGTGCTTCAAACGTATCTTGAGGAGAAAAAAATTTAACTAGCCCATTTCCATTATTTCGACCTACATGATCCTTCAGCATATGGACCGCATCCACACGGAGCCCAAGGAAAAAATCTTTCACATCAGATTCGGTTGCAGAAAAGGGCATTCCATGAACGCTGACATACAAATCGTCTGGATTGATTGGAATTGGCTTGACACTACTTTGAGAATTCATCTGGATAGGATTTACCGGATTCATAGGACCAATAAACAATGGATTCAAGCCGCTGTTCATATTCACTGCTGCTCCAGACCCATTCATTCCAGTGGGTAAAGGTGCTACAGGTGGAGGATTCATAGGAGGCATTCCTGATATGGGAGGCATAGGTGTCATTGGAGGTACAGGGGGCACCGGGGGTATTGGAGGGACCGGAGGAACAGGAGGCAGTGTGGGTACAGGAGGTGGAACAGGTATCGGGGGAATAGAAGGCATTGGTGGCAAAGATGGCATAGCTGGGATAGGAGGAATTGGTGGAGGAGGTACCGTGTTCATCGCGGATGCTGTGCTAGGTATAGTTGAGCTAAATGTCGGGCTACCAAAGGTACTCCCGAGATTGGGAGGTCCAGTCCCCACACTGGCAGTAGAAAACGTGGATATGTTTTTATTGCTTTCATGCACAGTAGTAGAAGCAGTTACTACGCTAGGAGAAGGATTATTAAAGTTAGGTACAGTAGTAGGTAAGTTAACCCTTGCACTCATTCCAGAACTAGGCGGTGGTCCCGACCTGCTAGCATTTGCTGGTGGCATATCTAGATTGGCAGTTTCAAAACGCCTACGACTGAGTTCTATCATGTTCTGCATTTCAGTTTTACTGCTCAGCAGCAGTGTTACTTTTGACCCTTTAATTGTACCACCTGTGCGCATCATACCAAGCCTTGCATCTTCATCAGTGGCAAAAACGATGAAAGCCTCACCCAGTTCACCCCCTACAATATGCACGCCCCCATCAGGAATGGTCAATCCAGAGAAGAAGTGGCGAATGTCCATGGTCCCCGCCACAATCGGGAGACCTTGCAAGCGGATGACCACAGCCATGCTGCGCTGAAACAACACACACCTGCAGATGAGAAAAGGCAACGGCTATGTCAGACTACTGTTTGTGACACCATGCAATTACCTACAGACACCATCTACTGTATTTGTTTACATACACCTAGCAACATCTTGCAAAGGTTAAGCATGTTTATATTCCAAGTTCCTTATTCAGGTTTACTTCATACAAATTGAAGTATTAACATTTACCAACAGAATTAGTATACATTTTACACTGGAATTTCCAAAGTAACTGTTAAACTAAGAACCAAGTGTCAGTAAAAAAAATAATAATAAAAAAAAGGAACAGCAAAAAAATCACAGCTATTATATTAGTAGTTGAATATTTAACATAAGCAAAAGGAGTATTTCAGCCAAGCATAATTAATTTACCATACACTGGTATGGTATCCACTGTACCCGCCAAAGGGACTACAAAAAAAACCCTGCACACCTACAAGAAATAACCAGTTCTTTCTTTTGGAGACAGATTTTATCTCCTGCCAGAAGATGACTAGAAATGTAACACTGGGTTGGTTATGAATAAAACCCATTACAGACAACTAAGCAACAGACATACTCCCACAATGTCCTGAGAGGGACTGTCTAGATTATACCGATCTTGTATTTTCCTCCTAGGAAAGGCAAGAAGCCTAGAGGAGCATGAAGGTAGCTAACTGTTATACACTAGCCCCAGATGTTTTTTTGACTATACACACCTCACTTAAACTAATAAACACCTTTGTATATCCTAGCTAGATATTTGGCCTTTACAACTTTCAAAAACAAGGTCTAATTTTTAATAGTTGCAGATTCCCTGTCTAATATTACACTTCCTGTCTCAGACTACTACTGGAAGCTTAAGATCAATTTTGAGCAAGTAGATCTTCACAGTTCCCTTGTGCGTATCCTATGGAACAGCCTGAGCTCATACCAGAAGTTGAAGATAAACAGGAAACTAGGTAATTCTCACTTATTCTTGACAAAACTTCAGTAAAGACTGAAAGCATCATACTAATACTAGCACAGTTCACCAGTTCAGAAGCCAGTCTCCCATCCTAAACCAGCAGCAGCAGCCCCTTGTTTCACCTGAGCCACTTCCCCTCTAAACTTCTTGACTCCCCAAGTACAAGCCAGTCCAGTACCTGTACAGAACACTTTTGGGGCTCCATCAGTTGCCAACAACTGATGTTAACGATGGACCAGACAAGTCAACACTGGGAGGTAGTGCACCAAAGACCTCTGGCTGCACATCAAAGCTAGGAGCAATTACAGTAACTATCTCGCAAGGTTTCATATTCAGCTACACATTGTATCCCAGCATAGTCAAACCTTTCAGTCAGCTGCTTTTGCCTGTCCACATCTTCCAACGACTTTAGAGTAGAAACGCCTTGAATACATCTGTAACAACCAAGTAAAGCAACTATCCAACAATTTAACCACGTTAAGTAAGGCTGAATTCAGTACACGAAAACAAGAGTAACCTTTCTTCTACAAGGTGGGGAAAGGGTGGGAAGCAGCAATTCTTTTGCTTGCAGGACGGAACTTCAGATTACTCAAATGGGTACAAGTACTTTGTTTGATTCCACAATAAACCAAAAGTGACCCCTTCCACACACCAGTGAACTCAAGGAACATACTGGAGTATGCTGGCACCGGCCCACATCCAGTTAACACCAAACAGGCACAGAGGACCCTTCACCCTCAAGGCAACAGCAGACAAGCCCACTGGCACAGTCAGCTCTAGCCACTGCCAATGAATGTCCCGTTCCTTACTACACTGTCATGAAAGAAAAACTGGAATAAGCAAGATGAACATGAGACAGTCTAAAAAACCAAACAAACAAAAACAAAAGAAAATAAGTGTGTATATATATATATATAGACTAAGGGATAATTCTTTTTAAAAGCAAATTCTGCATTGCCATGGCAAGGTAACAAAAGCAACACCTTGTATTTATCTCTTACAGTGACACATTTAACTTGAGAATAAAGTTCATTGCCCAAAGATTTCCCAACAGCAAAATAACTGGCCCACATAGAAAAACAGCAGTTCTTGCTTTAACCTATCTAGTCTATACACACAACTAAGAAAGCCTATGTGACTTTTTACACTGTTTAAAAACAGAATTATTTCTCAATGATTCTGCAGCTTCATTTTAAACTTGCCTAAAATGATAGCAACACCTGACACTTAAGTTAGAACGAAAATTCTGCCTACTTTAGGGAAGTCATACTAAAGGGAACTGGAAAACCATTACGTTATCTTACAAGATTGCTTTCAAATTAGATGATCCCGAGGCAAGCGGTATAAAAGGATCCTTGGTTTTCTACCTGTGCTTTGAAAACTAAAGTAATACTAACAGCGTATCTTGCCAGGGGGCTTTACCTTTTCTCTATTACCTACTATACAAAGAAATGAGCTTCAAAAATTTTTACGCATCAAAAGTTAGACATTTAAAGTTTCTTGTGTTAAATGGAAGATTACTTTTATTTATGTAAGAATTATCAAAGAGTTTCAGTCAACAGCACTGTGTCCAATCAGCGACCAGTGACAAGTGCCATTCCTCAGGGGTCAGTACTGTTTAGTATCTTTTTCAGACACATGGAAAGGTGGCACCAAAGGCACCCTCAGCAAGTTGACACCAAGCTTTGTGGAGCAGCCAACACACTGGAGGGAAGGGATGACCCTTTGAGAGAGACCTGGACAGGTGGGAGAGACGGGCCTATGCAAAACTCATGATATTCAACCTGTCCAAGTACAAGGTCCTGCACCTTGGTCAGGGCAATTCCAAGACTGAGTGGAGAATGGATTGAGACCAGCCCCAAGGAGAAGGACTCGGGGGTGTCAGTTGACAAGAAGCTCAACATGAGCCCAACAACATGCAATGGCAGGCCAGAAAGCCATCCACATCCTGGGCTGCATCTCCAGCAGGGCAAGGGGGGAATTCTGCCTCACTCTGAGGAGACCTCCCCCAGTGCTGCCTCCAGCTCTGGGGCCATGGACCTGTTGGAGTAGGGCCAGAGGAGGCCCCAGAGATGCTGAGAGAACTGGAGCCCCTCTGCTGGGAGGGCAGGCTGAGAGAGTTGGGGGTTTCAGCCTGGAGAAGAAAAGGCTTCAGGGACACCTTGGAGCCCCTTCCAGTCCCTAAAGGGACTCTAGGAAAGCTGGGGAGGGACTCTGGATCAGGGAGGGAAGCTGTGGGACAACAGGGAAGGGTTTGGTACTGTAACAGGGGAGACTGAGATGAGATCTCAGGAAGAACTTCTTTGCTGTGAGGGTGGTGAGACCCTGGTCCAGGCTGCCCAGAGAAGCTGTGGCTGCCTCATCCCTGGAGGGGTTCAAGGCCAGGCTGGATGGGGCTTGGAGCGACCTGGTCTCATGGGAGGTGTCCCTGCCCAGGGTGAGGGGGTTGGAATTCAGTGATCTTTATGGTCCCTTCCAACTCTAACCATTCTATGACTTTCTTACTAATGTACAAGGGGGAATAATCTGATATGGCCATTAGTTGAACAAAGGCAAATTGGGAAGATTTTTCTGCTCAGATCTACTGGTTTAGAACACCATACACCCTTTATCAGAACTAGCACCTACTAGATAACTACATTTACTAATGATTCCACGAATCTAACCCAGAAGACAAATTAACAGATAAGGTCACAGAAGCAACATTCAAGAATTTCAACACGTACCTAAATTCTGGGATAATGCCAGTGTTTCAGTCTTGCACTTAATTCAAGACTCCACTATTAATGTTAAGAGATACCTTGAAGTTTTGTTAACAAGTATGCCATTTAGGTCCACTAATTCACTGTTGACCAAAACAAAAAAAAAGAAAAAAGCAATCCACAACCCAAGGAGCTGCTTAGGCATACAGTTGCTTGAAAAACCTCACTTCACCATAGTTAATTTCACACTTGCTATTAAGCAAGAGCTAAGTAGAATGGTACAAATAAAAAAAAACTTTCAGGACTTCTTCACTCCTATCAAATATCTTAGGTTAAAAAAAAAAATATTTTGTCAACTCAAAACTTAACTGCTTCAAATTTCAGGATTTCAGTGCTTTTAGTAAAGTATTAGTTTCACTTGTGTGATTTAAAGAAAAATCACACAGACCAAAAGGGACAAATTTCATATTTTTAAGCATCCACAAGCTCAATTTTTTCCAAAACGCACTTAGGAGACAAAGCCCCACTCACTCAAGCTTTCCAACTAATGAAAAAGCAAAGCCTGCTCAAGTATTTCACTGTTCACTTGTAACAAGCTACACGCCCGTGAAGTAGGCACTGATCGTTATTTGTGGGGCTGTCAGGGATGTTCTCAGGCTGCCTGCTTTTCACCCATTACAAAAAAGAGAGATACTTTGAAGTAAAAGTGGGGTTTGTTTTCATTTTGTGGGGTCAGTATATTTTTGGAGTGAGCTGAAGCACAAAACCCTAGAGTTGTACTACAGACAAGCCATCCCCATCAGCAAGCCCAAGCAAAAAACAGAGTAAGGGGCTGCCGACAATCAGATTCAACTCATCTGATGAACCTTAACAGCAGGTTTATGGGTCTTGACATTAACATCTTCAAAAATGTTGATGTTACACAGGAAAAATTTGTACAAGATGCCAATATTACTTCTTCTATCTTCCAGCTATGTGCTTGTCAGTAAAATAAGCAGAATTTGAGTCATACGCATAGATTCATAAAAGCACCAGACTAGCCTTTTAAGACATACGCATTTTTCATATTAAGAAAAGTTTAGAAGATTCAACCCAGTCCCCGGGGAGTATGGAAGTACAATACCCACACAGTACATGCACAACGTATTTGACAGTTCTTGGATGAAAACTAAGAACTGGAATAAAATTGGTATCGTAGGAGGAACTTCAAGTATCCAGGCTGATGCTGTCTAGTGAGAGCTAGAACTGCAGGCCAGTTTTGCCTTTTATTTATTTATTTATTTAAAAAAAAGGCTAAGCCTACTAGATTAAGATAGGTTCAAATTAGCTCAGAGATGACTACATCATACCTTTAAATGCTGTACACTTCTAAACTCCAATAGTTAGAAAAATGCAGGCCTGCAGCAAAGTAGCTGTTTTCCAACAGTACAAAATAACTGGGAGAGTGTTCCAGACTACCACATGCAGATGAAACAACAAAACATTAGTCTGACAGAAAATTCTGTTTACAAGAACAACATTCCCAGAACGACCATCAGCAAGAGTCAAAGTAAAGAGACTAGCTATAGATAATTTGACTCAAGTGTTTTGATACCAATTCACAGATTCCAGAAGTTTCAAATATTTCTTACATTATAGTCAATATGCATATAAAGAAGTCTTCAATTCAAAGGCTCTTACCTGCAAAGACAGATGTTTTTTTCTTAACAAGTAGCAGAAGCCAAGCCAATCCTGTGGGCAACCAATTAAAACCAACTTTTAGACTGCAATAAAGAATAAATGGAGGCAAAAATCAATGCAGGCAACACAACAGCAGTAACAGTCCACAAAGAACTGTCTATATAGAAAGTTCAAACCTGCGACCACCACAAGGCACTGAGACATACAACAACCACAAGAGTAAGAGTGCATTTTTTGATACCTTATCCCTGTATGATTTGTTGGTAATTTCATTGCAGTTTTCAAGACATGAACACGCCTTCCACAAAGAATATAAAAAGAACCAGAAAACATTCAAAGAATCTTTCAAGTTCTCCCATCACCAGTAGTTGAACAAACCACACTTTCAAAGGCAAAGAGCAAGATTTAAATACTTAAAATCCCTGAATTTTAACAAACCCTTGCTCTTATCGATAATGACACTCCTTCCATCAACCGTGACTCTTCTTACTCAAACAAAACAACAGAAGCCGCACCTCAAAAAACCTCCCTATGCTGTTCATGGAGAGTTCTTCAGGAATCACAAGAACTGGTGAAACCAAGCAATACTTCAGGCACCTCCAGGCAGTCAGCTCTACAGAGCACACAGTAACAACTCCCCGCGGAGATATTGTATTTCTAGTTGTATTCTGTCATTTCATTATCCAAATCCTGATCAAATGCCCATGTTTTTCATCCCCATATTAAAAAAAAAAAAAAACAAAAAAAAAAAAAAACAAAACAAAAAAAACACCCTACTTCCTGGGATTATAACTCAACAAAAGAGCCAAATATTTTAAGTGGCAACAGATGTATTTTGCATTTAAAGAAGGGATGGAAAACCCTTGCTCTTTCACTGCTCAGCAGACCATCTCATACTCAAATTGTGATTCTTTGGAAAACTGTCCAGGAATGAATCACACCAAGAACAAATAACTGCCACCTCCCTCACACAACCCAAACAAGCCATTTTCAGTTACAAGTATCATTACCAAAGTGAATTTTGAAAAAAAAAGCACTACCAAACCATCCAAAAGCTCCCTAGCAGAGCGATTTAAAACAATCCCACATTGGATTCACAGATCTTCCAGGACATTAACAGCAGACTTCGAAATGAGAAACACTACGCTCTTCAGACTTACATTAAAATGGCAAATGCATTTAGGAAAAGACCTTTTTTCTCTTCATTAGACTTTTAAGAGAAACAAACAATCCTCTACTATAACAATGTCAAACAGTAGTTTACCACATAGGAAAGAATGCAATCACCTGAGAAAACAGTTTCATACAAAAAACACACCTGCTTTAAGCAGCAGATAAACCTTTCATGCACAGAGAGCTTTCCGTTTGGAAGAAAAAGCCCAAATTTTTAAGGTATTTCCAGTATAGCAACCACAGCGCTGCATACGCTCCTCTTCACAACACTGAAACAAGCTGAAGATTTACAGTGGACCAAGACAATGTGCTATGAAGTGAAATAACATAAACAAAACCAAACAGCATTCCTCAGAAAAGGTGCCAAACTCCATTCTACCACATGTACACTTCCCATCAAGCACCGTCTACTTTTGTGTGCACGACTCAACTATTTCTCAACTTTAAAAGAAAATCATCTCCATCGCTCTCGTAGGCAAAGACATCTTTTCCAATAAACCCTATCCATTTGGAGTGCATTAGCTAGGCACACACCGACCAGGACACAGGTGCTTCCACACAAAACATCCACCACACCTCTGCAACTGGATGGGCACGACTCTCCACACCACCTGCCAGCAAAAAAACCACCATCTACTGGACACGGAACAGCTGATGAGACAACCTTAACAGGAGCCCACCGAGGAAACCACCTGCTGATTCTTCTGCCTAACCCCACCAGAAGGAGGTAGGTAAGAAAATCACTAAGAACGGACAAGCTTAAGTAACAAAAACCACAGCCAAGAGTTTTTTCACAGAAACCTCAGGCAGATTCCTGGTGCACTTCTGGGACACGCTTCAACACTAGGGTAGGTCCAGGTTTTGGGTTTGTTTTTTGTTTTTTTTTTTTTCTTACAGATCTGATTTTTGTCAGCGGAGAAGAGCCCTACGTTACTGTACGGCAATTTCACTGGTGTTTACAGGGCCAGCCCGCCGGGCGGTGGCAGCGCCGCAGGCACCAGGGACCTTCTTCCCCCCAAAGCCTTTGCCCCGCTCCATCCCGCGGGGCCCAGACCCGCGCCGCAGAGCCCAGGCACCGCCGACACGGCCCAGCGCCGCCGCCCCACCGCTCCAGCACCGCCGGCCACCGCGCCC